>VYZS01030721.1:15448-30775 GCA_013400695.1 Neodrepanis coruscans | reverse complement strand
AGGGGATCCTAGAGGGTTCTAGCCAGGATAAATAATACAACAAAACAAGAGTGCTATTAAGAGTAATTGTAATACTGAAGCCGAATTATAAGATGAGGGCCAAGCCCTTTTCACAATCTGCTTTTCCAGCGACGAACCCTTCAATTTACACTTAACACACATGTGGCTGGTGGAACAAAGGAAAAGTTGAAGAAGGATGAAAGCAGTGCAGAAATTTTTCAGCCTTGCTGGTTTAGCTCCAGGCACATCGTTTAAATGAGTAGATGATCAGTTTCCAGTTTGTTTTAAATTTTCTGGCAAGGAATTTTACACTCTATCCCAAAGTTGGATATGCTTAAAACTCTTTGTGTTTTTATTTTAAGGATCTGCCATTTTATTTCTTAAGGCAAGACTCTGGAATTGCTCTGCAGGAGACACCTGAGTGCTGGGACAGGAGAAGCAGCCTGGTTAACTCACCCAAGGGGTCTTGTCCCTGTTCCCAGCTCTATGGGGACCCTGGGACAGTGAAACAGTTACTTCTGTTCTCCCCCACTCTGGGAGGCTAAGCCCTTGCCTTGCTGAGCCACATGCTATACCTGAGTTCCATAGCACCCAAAGCCAGGGAATTGGCAAGAGCTGTTGTCCCACATACACTTGCAGCTTCTTTAGCAGCACCCTGTTGTACCAGCACTACTCGCCTAGTTTAGAGCTAATGGAAGGAAAAAGGTTTGTACTGCTTGCCCCTTGCATCTCCTTTTGGTGTTTTCAGGACTAGAAGCTGCTGAACAGCACGTCCTGTGCCACCCAGCCCCTCCTTCGTGGGTCATCTCCTTGCATCAGGTCATGCAGCATGTCCTCCTGTGACGAGTTGAATGACACTCATGGCAGATGAATAAAAAGCAAGTTGTATGTTGCTGAAAATGCCCTTAGAACACCAACCTTTCCCAAACACTGCAATCAGCATTTCTCAAGGCCTGTACTTTGCCCGTGCAGATCAGCCTTACCTGCGCTGACCTTGAACATCACCATTCCCAATTCCTGGAAAGCCTTGGATGTTGGCCTGCTCTGTAATCTTCAGCCAGTGTATCTTGGGGTGAGTTGCTTCCTTATGGAATAAAACCCACATTGGTCAGCCCTTGTCCTGTCCTCCTCCTTTGTTGTTCCCTTCTTCTCTGTTGTCCATACCACAGCTGACCTGAGGGAGCTGATCTGCCAGTACTACTCTAGTAGGTCCTTCTCCATGATCAGGCTTTAGGTTTTTAGGCTTCCTGTGATGTGCTGCCAGTGCCTAACGCTCCCTGAAGACTGACACTAGGCTCTGAATGGTGAAATGCAGGTTTGGGGTGAGACAATATTTGAAGCATGACTGGAAATACCAGTGATGCACAAATGATGATGTTTAGGCTGCCATATGTTCCATAGAAGGAATAATCCTGTTTACACTGTAAGGAAGTGGGAGTTTAATTTGCCTTAAAATAGCCTCAACATACCTAGGAAATCCATAAAAAGGATACCCTGGTATTTCTTAGGACATTATTTTCAGCAGATCTGTCTGTTTAATTTGCTGCCAACATCTGTCATTTCCTCCACTGTTTCCCAGCACCCACAGTCTGAGTCTGACCCGAAAGCTGACAGGACCTAACACAAAAGATTGAGTGCTGCTTCCCGTAATCACCAATGGTCATCAAAGTGAAACAGGGAAATGCATCTGCTCAGAGATGTTACAAAATATTTGTTTTAGATCAGCTGCTGTCCCTGCCACTGTCCACGTTGGCAGTTGGGTTCCTCCACCAAACTGGAAGGCAGCAGGAAGGTCTGCTGGAACTGCAGGGCTCTGGGTTGGGAGCAAACAGTTTGAGAAGCTGAGGAATGAGGGAGGAAGCAGAGCTAAATTTAGAATCTCAGATAAGAAAATACCTGTATCTTCAGTGCACTGTGGTTTTATTTTGCACGGCACAAAACACACCTTGGTGTTGCATGGCTGTTTTCAGATTGTACTGACTCAAAGAAGGCTCGTGGAAAAAAAGCTTTGATGTCTTCAGTAAACAAATAGCAGTGTTAAAAGATCTTCAGTTCTTGTTAGCCTGCTGCAAACAGCTATGTTTGAAGAAAAATAAACATCACAAGGTTGATGGACGGCTAGGGAAGCCATAAAGTGCTGCAGTTTATTCCTTGGTATGAGGAGAGCAGAAATGGCAGTGCCATGGAAACACCTTCTCTTTCTCCTTTTAGATTAGAAAGAAAAGAAGAAACTGTATCAGGGTTTCCAGTTATGTGGTGGGAATACATGGGGAAAACCCCATGGCTAAATCACTGCATCTTGATCACAAGAAAAATATCGAGTCCACTGGAAAACCAAGGGTAGGACTCCTCTGGAGATCTCTTTCTCCAACTATTGGGGTGAAGGGGAGAAGATGCACCCTTCCTCCAACCTCCACTTTGACTCTGCTTCCTCAGTGCTTCACCTGCTGCCACAGGGCCACCAGCAACTCTGAACTTTTGCAGCATCCCAAAAAACCTCAGCTTTTATGTTGGGCAACTGGTTTCTATGAGGAGGCACCAGGCACATATCATGCTCTCAGTGAGAGGAGGATGAGGATTTCACAGCAATGTGCCTGCCTGAGCTTTTACTCTGTAAAGATCGTTGTACTTAACTCATTGCCTGACTTAAAACTTCCCTTTGGAAATGTAAAAACTTTGGAAATGAACCAAGGGAAAGCATAAAAAATTATCATAATTACACCACCACAACTCTGGGGCCCCTAATTTACATTTCTAGCCCTGTAACAATCCCAGTTAGGGTCAGAAAGAGAAAGTTTGGGGCTTCTCTGTGAAGGGAAATGAAAAATCAGAAGGTCATGATAACAATCAATAAACCAGTATTTACTGCAAATTTAAGTATTACCAAGAACCTCCAGGGAGCTGCTCACTTTAGTTCCACGTTATTCTGAGCATTTCTCTGTTTAAAGATAGTTCACAGGAACTAGGAAATAAATAATTCAGATATAGTTGACTTTTTAATGTCTCTGTAGGATCACTAACATCTTTCTTTTGATAACACTTTTGTTCTGCCTACCAAAGCTCCATTCCAAATGGGACTGGTGAGACAAGCACTCCATCCAATGAACCAGGGCTTATAAGAAAAAAACAGCAGAAAAAGGCAAAAATTCCAGGGTAAAAAAAGAAGCTCATAATCCCAATGGTAGTAAGTACCCCTCTGGCAACTACATACAGGCTCTTCCCTTGATTGTGAGCCTCTCCCTGCTGGATTTGCAGGGAGGGTTTGTCACTAAAGCCAAGGCAGAAATGGCTCATAATAAACAGCAGCTCCTTAGAGACTGTAGCCATGGCATGCAAGAGCTGTTTACCTGGCACCATAAGCACTATTCTGTTTATCTTCAGATGTTCCTACAGAAACAGAAGGTATTACACTGTGGTAAATAAGACTTCTTCACCCCCAGGAATATTTTTTTTTTCCTCAAACTTGCTACCCTTCCCTCTCAGCTGCAGAAAGCCCATCCTGTGATTTCTGAATTACTCCTTTCCAAGAGGACAGACCGCTGCCTGCCATGGACAGAGCCAGGACTTGCTGACAGCAGCTGAGGTGGTTGTTTCCATCACTGGCCTGCCCATCATAGCCAGTGTGAATCCAACCCCTGCAGGACACGGACACAGACATAGGCATGTGTCCCCCCCGCCCCCCAGGATCACCTTCTCCCCAGGGACTCTTATTGTTGGTGTAACGTGTGTAACAAGGATGTAGAGGGAATAGGCTCTAGCTGGTAGCTTAAAATCAAGTGAATGATACACCTAATGCTATTGATGTCTGTGATTGCCCCAAATGTGAAAGATAAGGGCTCTGAGAACTTTGAGAAGTGCTTTGAAGGTGGGAGATCGCTCTGAGGATCTGTTCCTGAGCACAGCAGAGGAAAGTCTTTTGATTTTAGAGGCATTAGGACTGAGCACCACCCATTGCTGGAGCCCTATTTCTCCCTACCTGCCACAGCAAATATTTTGATTGCAAGAGCCAAAGCAATGGTGTACTTTATCGTCTGCAATCCCACATTACACTGCTGATAATCATCAAACTAATATCAGACCCATCTTCCCCCAGCTGGATGCTGCCACCAGCCAGGTTTGCACTGGGTACCACCCCAGGGCACATCCTGATTTTACCAGAAAATATTCAAATGGGACAGTTGTTCTTCTCTGTAAGCCATCTTGGAGGATGGGGGCTCCTCAGGCTCCTGTGATGAAAATATCACCTCTGCATGGCAGGGAAAGCAGAGTGGCAAATTTAACAAGTAGTAATTTTACATTAAACTCACACCCCTGAAGATCTAATGCCCAATTCACCCCGTCGGGTGGGATCCGGCACTGAGCTGATTTATGGAGTAGTGCAGTGGGCTGTGTGGAGTGTGTTTATTCCAATAACATCAGCCCTCTTTACCAAACACTCTTTTATTTCTAGTTTAATTAAAACACAATTAACAAGGCCTGCAATTTTCTTAAATAAGCCCGACCTTCAATGGAATTAATATTAATCTCTGTTCAATGTGCAATTCAGTAAAGTGACATGTGGAAAATTACACATTCTTCACTCAGGAATGCAGCCTGGAGGATGACTTCATGCTCCTGAATGAGAGGATCAGCGTGCCAGATGCGCCTGGTGCCTGACCCCTTTACAGCTCTGAAAGATCACACGTCACTTTAAAATGTCATTTCATGCATGCAGGAGGAAGAAAGAGAGACTGATCACTTCATGTTCCTGAGCTTCCATTTAATTTGGTTAGGGTGGTGTGAATGTCTTAATAACATGAGGCAGAGCTCTGATCCCTGGTCTGGCTGTGTGTTTCTAATAGACACCCTGATGCCTCTCTCATGACCAGAGTGGTTAACAATCTGTATTTTCTTGCTATTAATTAGAAGCTGTATTTCATTCTGATGTTGAACAAGCCTTGCAGCGTAACTGACAAGCTTGCAGTCCCCACTTCCAGTCAGGCATTGAATTTTACTGAATTGTTTTGTATGGAGAAAAAAGCAGCAAATGTGAGTATAGAATTAATACCTTTTTTAATTTGTGACTGTATTTCTAGGCCACAAAAATCAGGTGCTCTTCATCCTTTTCTCTATGATAGACTTGAATGTCCTTTCTTTTTCCTTGCCTAGCTGCTCACTCCCAAAATGCTGCTGAAAAGAATCCAGAGAGTGATCCGGGTCTCTGTAATAAGCACGTTCCCATAGCAAATTATATAAAAGCATTTTGTACACTTGTATTTTTCCTCTCCCCCAGTGCATTCCACACACCTACACAGTCATGCTAATTAGATCATGTAATAAACTTAAATGTGGCAAAAAATCTGTTCACGGGGTATTGCAAGACAGCTGGACCTGGAAAGCAGCCAGTCATTAATTTTGTTTTGTTTGAGAAAACCCAAAGGATATTATTTTACTGAAGACGAAGCAAACCCCATGTAATAGGAGCTGTAAGAGGAGACAAATTATTTTATTCAAATAGTCCACAGTGAGCTCTGATATAAGAGTTTGCTTATATGAAACAAAACCGCAACCAAACAAAAAAAAGCCAAATTGTGAGAGTTTAATAAAGCCATTAAAAATAATTAAACCTAAACTAAAGGAACTAAACTAATTCTGAGTTAAACTTGATTAGTTCAGTTAAATTTAAGTAGCCAAAACTAAGTGAATATTAGGCCATAATGTTAATCCATACCTACAGAGGAGCTGAGTAGCAAGAACTTAACTTTGAGCCTCAAGCACCTTCTAAATGAAGTGTCTGTGTAGGATATGGTGAGAGATTTAATATGCACCTTTATCAATTTTTCCATAGATGGTTTTAAACTGTACATAATACAGTAATCCCTGCATTTTGGGGAAAATATAGGAGCGTGAAAATAGGGACTTCTCTGACATACCACTTAGTGTGGCAACCTTACACTAGCACGCTCATTTCTAGGGAAAGGGCTAACTTTGAGTGCTTTGCCAGTTTGACAGCAGTGTTTAACAGGTCCTGGGGTTTATAACAGAGCTGGCAATGGGATCAGCTCTCTCCTCAGTTTCAGGAAATTTCCTTAATTTTTTGGCCACTGAATCACATTTAAATCTGTAAGTCTATTGACTTGATGATTAAATAGAACCCCAGTATTTCTCCTAACGATCCAGGCAGACTGGGAGCCTTCCCAGATGACTGCACTTCTGCAGTGCTAACACAGGCAGTGACACGGAGCATGAAGGACTGACACATTATGGAACATGGGAAATGGAGCTGAGGCTTTGGTTGTGGTGTGATGGCCCAGGAAACACTTGATTCCATCAAAATGCCATTAATAAAGCATGCAATAACTTCCAGCTATATTCCTGATCAACACTAGATGTTGCTGTGCTGCTACTCATATCAGCTATACATTAGCAAGGCTTTTAAACGGTATTTACTGCAATTTCCTCTTTCCTGTTTCTGTTAGACGCTATATCCTGACACCATATGGCTGGGAAACCTGCTACTTTAATTTACTTTTTCCCTTGAAGTTTCAATTTTATTTGTATAATAGCAAGCTTATAACTGCCTCAAATGTACGAGTAAAACTTTACAAGCAATAAAGATTCTTACAAGTGATAACATGAAGCAACTCCTATATGAATGTCAAATATTTACTTAAACTCTGCTTCTGGATTTTTTGCAATCCAAGGGGAATGACATCGTTAACTGGACGATTCCGGGAACAGACTGACAGCTGCAAGGCCACGGAGGGCAGTTTGTTTATAAGGGGACAAAAAAAAAAATTTAAAAAATTTTAAAAAATGTTTAGTCCTGCTGGGTTTCAGGCTTTCTACACCCACGTGTTTGAGTGGGAGAAAGGACAAATCTTAGGACGTTTATTTCCCCATGGCAACAGAAAACGGAAATTACTTTAACCCCATCTAGTGACAGATGACTCATTGCTCAGCCTGCTGCTATTTTCCAAGCACTAAAACAATACAGCTGCAAAGAAAAGGCCAGTCTGTATTATCTCATAGGCTGAGCACCGGGCTCGTGGGAGAGGGCAGTTCTCTGGCTGCCTTTCCATCAAAAAAAGACAGAGCTGGAGTCTTTTGGTTATTCTTTTATGGTATAAGGCAAACGTGCCTTTGTGCTCTCCATTCCTGTGCTGCTGGAGGGCAAACGCAGGGTGTTCCTGGGATGGAGGTGATGCAGCATGGGGTGAGCTGCTGGTGAGTGTCATATTACTTGGTCCTGCTCACTCTGAATATCATGGAATCATGGAATGGTTTGTGTTGAAAGGGACCTTAAAGATTATCTTGTTCCAAACCCCTGCTATGGGCAAGGACACCTTCCACTATCCCAGGTTGCTAAAAGCTTCATCTAATCCAGTCTTGAACACTTCCAGGGATGGGGCTGCCACAGCTTCTCTGGGCAACTTGTGCCAGGGCCTCACCACCCTCACAGTAAAAAAAATCTCTTCCTAGTATCTAATCTAAATCTCAGTGTAAAACTGTGTAAAACAGTGTAAAACTGTTCCCCCTTGTCCTCTCTTGCATCCAGGGATCCAAGGGGCCATTGCCATAGTTCCAGTTTAAACATTTCTCTCCACCTTGAATGAAATCCAGTGAACTGTATGTGCAATATAGGAATGACTCATTCCCAAATGCAGCTGGATCAAGGGACAGCAGGTATGAGAAGGCTTTTCAGGCCCCATCATATGCAAAAGACATCTGATGGCAGAAGCATATTGCTGTATTGCTGGGAAAGTCATAAAAAATTCCCATAGGAAAAGCTGAAATAGACATATTCCTCTCTGAAAGCTTGTTATCCTGAGTGAAATGTTAGAACTAGATTGTCTTTGAGGTCCTTTCCAACCNAGGGAAAGGGCTAACTTTGAGTGCTTTGCCAGTTTGACAGCAGTGTTTAACAGGTCCTGGGGTTTATAACAGAGCTGGCAATGGGATCAGCTCTCTCCTCAGTTTCAGGAAATTTCCTTAATTTTTTGGCCACTGAATCACATTTAAATCTGTAAGTCTATTGACTTGATGATTAAATAGAACCCCAGTATTTCTCCTAACGATCCAGGCAGACTGGGAGCCTTCCCAGATGACTGCACTTCTGCAGTGCTAACACAGGCAGTGACACGGAGCATGAAGGACTGACACATTATGGAACATGGGAAATGGAGCTGAGGCTTTGGTTGTGGTGTGATGGCCCAGGAAACACTTGATTCCATCAAAATGCCATTAATAAAGCATGCAATAACTTCCAGCTATATTCCTGATCAACACTAGATGTTGCTGTGCTGCTACTCATATCAGCTATACATTAGCAAGGCTTTTAAACGGTATTTACTGCAATTTCCTCTTTCCTGTTTCTGTTAGACGCTATATCCTGACACCATATGGCTGGGAAACCTGCTACTTTAATTTACTTTTTCCCTTGAAGTTTCAATTTTATTTGTATAATAGCAAGCTTATAACTGCCTCAAATGTACGAGTAAAACTTTACAAGCAATAAAGATTCTTACAAGTGATAACATGAAGCAACTCCTATATGAATGTCAAATATTTACTTAAACTCTGCTTCTGGATTTTTTGCAATCCAAGGGGAATGACATCGTTAACTGGACGATTCCGGGAACAGACTGACNTATCATGGAATCATGGAATGGTTTGTGTTGAAAGGGACCTTAAAGATTATCTTGTTCCAAACCCCTGCTATGGGCAAGGACACCTTCCACTATCCCAGGTTGCTAAAAGCTTCATCTAATCCAGTCTTGAACACTTCCAGGGATGGGGCTGCCACAGCTTCTCTGGGCAACTTGTGCCAGGGCCTCACCACCCACACAGTAAAAAAAATCTCTTCCTAGTATCTAATCTAAATCTCAGTGTAAAACTGTGTAAAACAGTGTAAAACTGTTCCCCCTTGTCCTCTCTTGCATCCAGGGATCCAAGGGGCCATTGCCATAGTTCCAGTTTAAACATTTCTCTCCACCTTGAATGAAATCCAGTGAACTGTATGTGCAATATAGGAATGACTCATTCCCAAATGCAGCTGGATCAAGGGACAGCAGGTATGAGAAGGCTTTTCAGGCCCCATCATATGCAAAAGACATCTGATGGCAGAAGCATATTGCTGTATTGCTGGGAAAGTCATAAAAAATTCCCATAGGAAAAGCTGAAATAGACATATTCCTCTCTGAAAGCTTGTTATCCTGAGTGAAATGTTAGAACTAGATTGTCTTTGAGGTCCTTTCCAACCCAAACCGTTCTATGATTCTATGAAAGGGTAATAATTAGTGAGAACGGTTTCTAAGAAAGGATGATGGAACCATTATCACTTGGAGGCCTTAAACCCAGATGAGGTGTTGCTGTGAAAGACAAGTTTTAGTAGAAGGAAAAGGTAAGCAATGTACTCCAGAGGTCAGTCTTAATGGCAATATCTGTCTTCTTGCACCTAAAACTCACTGCAGCTGAGGTGCATAGAGCCATCAACTCATCTGACCAGCCCCTCTGTTCGATGACAAATTCCTGCTCATTACCTTCTGGACATAGTGGTGAAAAACTGCTTTGGAGAGGAGATAATTCCAGCTCAGGGATTAGAGGGTGGTTCATCATCAGCCTCTTTCCACCAGCAGATCAGTGCAGCAGGTACCCTCTCCTCAAATGCTGGTTTTCTCAAATAATAGTAAGGATTTAGTAAGGGTAGAAATATGGCCTCAGGTGTATTTTACACATAAAATATTACACCGCTGAACAGGAAAGGTATTAATGCTACCCCTGAGATGATATACTGAATAATTTGTCAGTTAACATCACTTTATTCACCACAAACTGGGGGCAGACATCACAGTGTTGAGAAATTCATGATCTCAGGAAAACTACATGGAGGGATGGTGCCATGGATGAGTGAAATCCTTTTCTTTTCATGAAAGACAGGCTGCTGCTACAATAGCTGAGTCTTTACTTAGTCTTGTCATTCGTATGCTGCTATGATTAACTTTCTATTTATAACAGCAGAAAATCAGGTCCATAAGGTTCTATTTGGACAGTATAATTAACAAAAAGAAAGCTCTGTTACCAGGTTGTTTCAGAAACCAGATTCTGGTCTGCGTTAGTAGCATAAAGATTATCTTCCTGCAGGAATCAACACATACCAACATGAACTGGTGGCTAAACCCAGACCTTGAACAGGGAGCTCCAGCAGCACACTGTTATCTGTGCCTCAGCATGATCTGTTATCTGGGAACACCCTGGGGTGGCTACGGCCATCCCAGAGCAGTCATTTCACCAGCAGCTGGACCAGAGTGCTCAGGCCAGCTCTGACTTCTGGAGAAAGCAAAGGGAAGGTTCAATTGGGAGGTGCTGCTTGGCTACGAGGTGTTCTATTATTCTGCTCCTTTCCTTACAGTTCTGATCACTGCTCTCCTACAACACGAAATGTCCCCCGCCCAAAACCGCCAGAGCCCTGCGAAACTTCCAGCTGTGGGGAAGGAGCACAGTTTATTCTTAAAACAGAAGATGTGACTGTCACCATCTAAACTTACACCAGTCTAGCACATCCAGAGAAAGACATGGGAAGTAAGATAAAATTACGTCTTTTGAGAATCCATCCGTCAGCATTCCGGTTTGGAAGCCCATCAATTATGGCACTGAACAAAAAGACTGTTCCTTTCAGAGAAGAAGCTATTTCCAAAATGTGCCAGTAGAAAATGGGAATAACAGTTTTAATTTAGGTTTTAATGCTTTAGTGTTCTCTCTACTTCTTTAACTAGAAAATGGTTATATTACCTGGAAAAGATATTTTTGTATTTTGCTGCTTGGGGCGGAAAGAACTAATTAAATTTGTAAAAGTGGAAAATAATGTTAAAAGGTCTTTGTAAGCCTGTGGTTCTGACTGCTGGTGTCAGCTTTACTGCCAATATGTGCAGATGGTAATGAATGAGCTACCATCAACCATCCTTTATTGTCCTAGGGCCCCACTTAGCTCATAAATGTCTTCACTGGTTATTATTTCCAGTTATTTAGTGTTCAGTTGGTGAGTGCAGTGCTCCCATTGATGCTGTTCCCTGAACCAGCAGAGCAGGGTAAGTAATGGCAGTTTTTCAACCAAGCCCTGAAACCCAAACAGAGAGGCTGCAGAAGACACATATGTGAGCCAACGTCAGTAATGAAACCAAGACTTCCACAGCTGAGTTGCTTGTATATAAATATGGTTTTCCAGCAAGAGCCTGGGCCACTGGGACCTGTAAAATACAAAGCCAAGACCAGGTCTGGCCCCAAGGGTGAGGGTGTGCAGGGCTGGTGGCTGTGAAGGTGTGTTTGAGCAGGGTGGTGGAAGGTTCTGGTTCTCCCAGTGGGCTCCAGGACTTTTAGATAATGCGTTCAGACTTCCCAGAGAACATGTTGTACTGAATTTTGCATAGCCAGGGGACAGGATTTCTTCTCACAAACAAGGCCATAATAGTCTTTTCCCGAATAAGAATATAAATTACTTTCCCAATAACAGTATTTGAAGCTCTGGGCAAATGTAGCATCCACTCTGATTTACCAGCCTGACGCCTGTGCTGGGTTCAGTTCTTCACAGTTGTCCTTAGAAACACTTCCTCTGCTTCTTTCAGTGTACAAACACTGCGGTGACTTATGGAAACCACAAACAACCACTGCACACTTTCTGTCTGTAATTCTTCGTTCATAGCGTTCAGAGGGTTTTTCTTTCAGCCATATCTGTAGTTTCTGCTAATTGCTCTGCAGCGTGTCTTGCCCTGACACCTCATATCCAGGCAGAAGTAGGAAGCAGGCTGGTGGAGATTGGGGTTCAAACTCTCCATCTTCACTTTGCAAAGCTACTTTCTTCTGGCGGAGTATTTCAATGCCCATTAAACCCTGAGCACTTAGCTGTGCCTGGCTCTCTGGCCAGCCAATGCTCTCTCCTCAAGCAGCCTTTATACCTCCTCAAGGCTAATTTCCCTTTGACTGCAGACTCCAGGAAATACCACCCTTTTCCAATTCTCATCAAGGCAGAAAGAGTTTCTTCCTTGGTGTCTAATTCTCCTAAATGCATTCAAGTTTTCCTACCAGAGCTTGCTAATTTCCAAGCAGAGCTGCCTATAAAAATTTCCCTCAATTTCAACACATTTTCCCTTGCTCTAGATCTATGGAAACTGTCACAGGCTGCCAGCTGTCCTGGCTCACCTTTTGGGGAAGGCTGCAAATTCATTTCCTGGGACTACAATTCCCAGAAGACATCTTCCCCAAAACCAGGAACCGAGGCTTGTGGGTCTGTTGCATCTTTCCAAAGGCTTCTTCCTCCCATAACTGTGGAAGGGATGAGTCCTCCCAGAGAAAACTGTCCAGCATGGGTGCCTGGGCAAGATGGGAGAGTTTTAGGGGGCAAGGCAGGTCCTGCTGCAGCCATTCTGCATCCATCTCAGCACAGACCCTTCTTGGTCACAGCTCCATGCAGAATCAGGGGGAGAGCATCTAAGGTCAATGCCTGAAGGCATTGCTTCAACTTTCATAGGACTACAATATCCCAAGCAAAAGGGGTGTTTAAAGGGTTGGCTGGTGTTAAATTGAGTGTTTTAGGGACTGCATGAGAATGATAGAAATGCCCTCCCCAGCCATATGTCTCCACTGAAGTAATATTTTAGCCTGTCTGCTCTTAAGAGTCCACAAAATCCTCCTCTGTAGCCTCTGATCAGACATGTTTGTGGTTCCTGTTTGAACAATGATGCCAAAATGCCCCGCCGGCTTCCTCCTCCCAGGGGAAATGTCTTAGGAAAGATTTTTAGAGGAAGGACTGAACTCCATGGCCCTAAGCAATCTCCGTACTGTTTCATGTGACGTGACTCAGTGCCATACTTAGTCACTCAACAAGTTTTAGTGCTTCTAATTAAAACCAGCTTATGCCCAGACTATNTTAAAACCAGCTTTTGCCCAGACTATCACTGTACAAGTGCTGTCTCAGTCAGGAAGGTCATTAATAGTGGTGCTGCCCTCAACAAGCCTATTTGGGAGGGGGGCTGTAATCTCCTGAAGGGGTGCTAGCTTTTCACAATCACAAGGCAAAGGTGTTCCTTTTACAACATCCTTCTAAAGCCTGCTTTTTCAAAACACTGAAAGCTCACGACTTTGTCTGGAGTCACAAGGAGCCTCCCAACAATCAGCAGAGTATGTCATCGGCAGCTTCAAAGGTCTGAGGCTGATGTTTGCAGTGCAGAGAGGTTAGTATGGGTTTCCAGCAAGCCGAAGGAGTTGGGTAATGAGCAGCATCATGCGCTCAGTGCTTCAAAAATGCGGTGGGACTCGGACTGCAAACGGCGGAAAGTCAGGTGGGTGTTTCACAAGTAAAACACTTTTTCCCATGTGCACAAGCTGGAATGACTCACTGCTCACTGATAGCAATAGATTGCTGAAATAAATACTGACCTTCAAACAAGTGCTATCACTAATGTAAATACCAGCCTAAATACAATAAACCTAACTGTTGCCTTTTTTTTTTTTAATTCACTACTCTCTTTCCAGAGGGTTTTTCAATTGGATCTCTCCCTGGGAATCTCAGCACCCCTTTTCATCCATAATGGAGCTTCAAGAGAGCTTTGCTCTGTGGGTTCAGCCTGACAAAAGCTGCAGTGTCAGGAACTAGAAGATGGAAAAGAAAGGTGATCCAGATCAAAAATGAGATATCCTTCTGAAAACCTTGACTGAAGCACCTCTGAACAGTTTAAAAGAAATATCCCCACTTCCCACCTGTTTGCACAAAAAATCAGTATTTGGACACCTAAATATGCCACAACTATCTTGCTCAGTGATTGTGGGGAAGGTTAGGTGCTCCCTCTCCAGTTTGTTCTTAGAAAGCCTCCTGGGCCTGGGTGTGTCCCTGTGGGAGTGTGATGCTGTGTGCACGTGGCTCCTCTGGGACCAGATGGGCACCAGAAGCAGCAGAAGAAAAGCAGAGTCACCCTCTCAAGGTATTTCAGCAATTTTGAAATAGCTGAGTGGTTTCATACCAGATTGAGCATGCTATATCAGGGGAGGATTAGGTTGGATATTAGAAAGATGTTCTTCACTGAGAAGGTTGTTGGGCACTGGAACAGGCTCCCCAGGAAAGTGGTCACAGCTCCAAGGCTGCCAGAGATCAAGAAGCGTTTGGATGAGACTCTAAGGCACATGGTGTGACTCATGGAGAAGGTCCTGTGCAGGGCTAAGATTTGGACTTGATGATCCTTGTGGGTCCCTTCCAACTTGGCATATTCTGTGGTTATGTGTGATTCTGTGATTCTGTGTGCCAGCACTTGAAATCCTGGAGCACCTTTTCCTCTGCCTTCACTGTGCAGCCTCTTATTTCCCTGCCTCTATTCATACACTTTTAAAGTAGTATGAGTGCCATCAGAACACAGATCTCTTAAAAATTATGAAGAGTGGCTGGCCAGGGCCCTAGTTTTGCCTGATTTCCTGAAAACTGCAGGAGATTTTTCCTTTTCTCTGCAATAGGTTACATGCAGGAATATTACACATTTTTTTCCCCCACTTCTCTGAGATAAAAAGTCACTCCTTTCTACTTCTAAAACAATAATAATTTAATTACTTACTAAAAAAGAAGGCAAAAAAAAAGGCCATGAACAATGTGCTATTTGGTGGTTCCGTGTCACACTAAAGTGACGTTGGAAGGAGGAAGCGCCTGAGAGCTGGAGCTGCACTGGGCGATCCCGCGCTGCTGCTGGTGTGACTTCACCTGCTTATCTCTTCCCTTCATCCATTTGTGGGGTGTCTGCCTACCAGAGCAGAGGTGCTCCCTCAGAGGTCCTTTCCAAAGGGCTCTAGAAAAAGCTGCATCCACGAAACGGTGCTGGGATTTCACGGTGCTTGCTGGGTCCCACGTATTAAAGCCCAAGGACAGCCTGTCACAACATTCCTGGGGTCTTTGGAAGGAATTCAGTTCAGATCCAGGTAAGTGCCAGCTTGTTGGAGCAGGAGTTTTCCAGGGCTGGATCAGTTGGGTACTTGTTGGCATGAGGTTTAATTTTGGGAATTCCACAAACAGCAGGAGAAAGTGATGTGAAGTTGTCAGCTTAACTCCATTCCTGAAATCCAAAGCGTGGTTTTGCTTTAAATGCAGGAGGAACAGCACTGCCAGAAGATAAGGGTGTTTGGATCTGGGATGGGCAGTTTGCTCAGGGCAGCCCTTGGTTACTTAAATCAATACTAAACACTGAGGTGCAGCTCTGAATGACACAAGACTGCAGCCTTAACTCACATAAACCATCCAGGAGATGTTTGGTTATGGGGAGAGCCCAAAGATTTGGAAACAGGTGTCCTCTGAAGCAGATTTTCAGTTACACGTTA
>VYZS01030721.1:0-14644 GCA_013400695.1 Neodrepanis coruscans | reverse complement strand
GGATTAGCCAGGCAAATGGGTGTTGTGTACACGTCAGTAAATATTGTCCTGTTCCATATGCTGGTCCCAGCCTCGGATAAACACTTGTGTCCAGTAATTACCTCCAAAAAGACTTTCACGTGAAGGCAACTCACCCTGTGCTGTACACTTGGGTATTTTTATCTGCCAAACATGCTGAGATTTGTAATACTCTGCTCTTCCCAGATTTATGGATGGAATTAGAGGAAGGTGAGAATATATCCCCAGTCCTTCTCTCCTGAGGGCTGTGCAGCTCCTGTGCTGGTGAGTAAAAACAGAAACGATTGTCTGGGCTCTGCTGGGGTTTTGGATGTCAGGTTCTGTCTTTCTTTGATTGTTTCGCGGATTTTATTTCTCACTTGTTCTTCCTTTTTCAGCTTTCACCCTATGGCAAAGCCTGTTTGCACATGTTACACTTGAACTATGAAAAATGATTGGAAGTCAGGGGAAAAAAAGAGGAATAGGGAATTATGCTACTGGCTCTAGTTGAGGGCTTGAGCAAACTGGGAGCAGAGTGCTGGGGGAACTGGGACTGACAGAAGCTTTGAATTTGGTCTAAACTCTGCGAGGGCAGCACACAGCCTTATTGTATGGGCACTGGTTAAAAAGTAAAATGGCTTTTTTAAGTCTAACTTTATGCTTCCTGATGGATTTTTCTGAAGGAAAAATAAAGCCTTGTTTTGTGTGCCTTGTTTTGGGGGGTGGCATCTGCTCCAGCCTGTGTTCTCCTTCCTGTGCTGTGCAATACCATAGAGTTTCTGGTGGGTTTTTTCATCTCATGGTGTCTCAAAACTTTCACGAATCATTTGACCCCATTTTTTTCCCCACTGCAATCCATCCAATGGGCCACTACACAAAAATCCTCTTTCCTGCAGCCTCCCTGCCCCTGAGCTCCCAGTGAGAAGGTGTGTGTGTGCAGCATTGTGGGAATCAGGGAGGTGGCCAGAGGGGACAGAGACATCCTGGCTGCTCAACTCCATGGCCTCAGTGCACGGACTTCAGCAGAAACACTTCCTCCTGAGTACGTGAAGGAGCAAAGTCTGAGAGCTGCTTCAGGCTCTCCAAATTCCTCCAGAGCCATCTTCTCATTTACAGGAGTCAGAAGCTGGAGAGACACTAATGCAACAATAAGCGTGGTAAAATGCTGGCTCTCCATCACCAGGAGGATCAAGTGAAGTGGTACAAGATGCATTGGGGCAGTTTTCCAACTAAGTTTTGAACAGGAAAGTTTTGAAAGTTATAACATAGCTCAGATAAAAAGGAAAACAAGTGCTGCTACATTACTGATCTCTGGGGAAGAAGTGGGTGTCTTAGCAGGACTATAAGTGAATTCAGAACACTTAAAATCAGAAGCAGCAACTCTCTTATCTTGTCTGAGTATCTCTCTACCAGTTGCAGGTGCAGTTTGTCCGGATGTTTGTAAGTTTTTCAGTATGAATAGCAGAACAAACTATTCGGATCATCTACTCTAACCTTCAGTGTCAGAAAAACCATATTTATATTTTCCTTGAACGAGTGTAGCCTTTGGAAGGGAAAAAACTCCACGCTTTAATGAAAGTATGATGACAATTCTACTTCACCTAATGAATTACTGATTTCCTGCCTGGATTTGTGTCAAATTCAGCATTGCCTGGTTCAGATTCTGACATTCAGGTGACATCTGACAAAGCATTTTCACTTCACAAGAGTAACTTTCCAACAGTAAGAAGGATCTGAGGAACCTGGAAAGTGTCATGTTGCAAAAGCATGCAAAAAAGCTGATACATGTGATAATCGAAATATAAAGTGATAAGCCGATTTAGAGCATTTTAATAGTGTGAATGAACAAAGCCAGAAGTTTTAATGAAAATATTCAAAACTTAACAGCAGTTATAGACACATGTAGGCCCAACAGAGTTATTTTAGATGCAGAGAAAAACTGGAATACAGTTATGGAATCCAGTACAGAGCTATCACCAAGCAAAAATTAGAACATAGAGGAAAATGCACCTATAAAAAGATGTGTGTGCTAGAGAGAGAGATTTTGTAGTGCCTTCTCTCTGTGGGATCACATATAGTCAGAACAGCAATAAAGAAAAAAATGGTGTTTACTAAAGTAAACAAGGTAAATAAACTCAGGAGAAAGAACATGGAACATTATGAACAAAGCAAACTGTGGCTCTGAGGATGAGATTTTTGCATATCCTTAACTAAAACAGAGGGAGAAAAGAAATAATGTGGTAAGGTTGCAGTGGTGCTGGATCCAGAGACACAAGAGCAATGCGAAGTTGGAGTCACGCTGGGAAGCACAGGATATCTCAACACTATATCAGCAAAGCATGTGAGATTTATACCAGATAAAACTAAAATTATGCAATGACTAGCACACTTCCTACCCTCCTTGAAACCTACTTTAAAAATAAAACATAAGGAGGAACTTCAATTCAGAAACTGTTGCTTTTAATTTAAAGAAGTGAACATGTGAACCTAGAGATGTAAAATCAGGGGAAAATGATTCAGAGAATAGACACATAAGTAGAGCAGTATGCTTGATAATCAGGGGTGTAGAGCACCTCTGCTATGGAGACAGGCTGAGAGTTGGGGTTGTTCAGCCTGGAAAAGGCAAGGCTCCAGGGAGACCTTGGAGCACATTCCAGTGCCTAAAGGGGTTCCAAGAGATCTGGAGAGGTACTTGGACAAGGGCTTGGAGTGACAGGACAAGAGGGAATGCCTTCAGCCTGACAGAAGGTGGGTTCAGATTGGACATAAGGGTGGTGAGGTTGTGGCACATGTTGCCCAGAGAAGCTGTGGATGTTCCATCCCTGGAAGTGTCCACGACCAGGCTGGATGGGGCTTTTAGCAACCTGGTCTAGTGGGAGGCATCCCTGCCCATGGCAGGGGGAGTTGGAATGAGATGATCTTTAAGGTCCCTTCCAACTCAAACTATTCCCTGGTTCTATGTCCAGAACAGATTAAGAACTTGTACTGAAACTGGAAAAAACACAGTTGCTTTAGTTGTTGTGTGCCCACCCAGCCCTGCAATGAGTAAAACACTTGTCACAGAGGCACCAACCAACCTCACCTGTGGCTGACCCATCCTCATTTGGGCTGAGTCACAGGTATAAATACCACCAAAGGAGTACCTGGGGGAAAAAGTTGTTGATGGTTGCCTATTTGAGGGGCTGAAGACTACAGCAGGAAGCCTCAAGGCTTTAAGGGAAAGAAGTCTGTGTGAACGGGAAAAGATTCTGAGAAGGAAGGGCTGGAAGTTGTTTCTGTTGAAGAAATGGGCTGGTGAGTGGCAAAAGGGGAAGGAGGTCCCAGCTGGGTGGTGATGCTGCTGTGAGGGCTCCCCAATGCTGATCTGTGAGTTATTTTTGTTTTTGGAAGTGCCAAAGCATTCTCAGGGCTCAAGCAGCAGGGGGACCAGGGCTCTGTGGAGGAGCCTTGGTGTAGCAGTGGTGGCTGCCAGTGCTGATACCAGCCTGTAATGGGCAGGGAAGAAATATAGAGCTGAAGAGGCATCAGGCAAGTTTGTGGCAGGTTATGAGGCTGCAGGGGCATTTGCTGCTCTCTTGAGAATAGAAATGGCACCGTGGGGAATGTCAATGGGTGGCTTCTTTGCCTGACAACACCCTATGAATACATGAAATTCTGAGATCTCAACTGATGAGAAGCACTCTCATCCCTCAGAACTCTCTGTCAGGGTGGCACCATGCACAAAGGATACTGGTGGGCATAGCTCTGACCTCAGCAGGGCAGAAACCTGTGCAAGAGGGCAGATGCCTAAAGCCTTCCCATTACAGGCAGTTTAGAAATCTTTCAGGCTTGCACTAAGATCATTTATTTCCTCAAGGAAAATCCTGCATCCCAAATTAAGCTGTAAGGAAGTGTCTCAAGATTTTTTTGTGAAAGAGGTGCTGTTCCCCCACAATAGCACCAGGAAAAGCCCCTGACAAGCATCCCCTAGTACAGGGTACGTCTGGTGCAGGCTGAGTCACAGGAACAGGGAGTTTTGACAAGGCTGAAAGACAAAAAAAAGTGGTGCATACTGATGGCAGTCACAGGAAAGACTCACTCCTTTCAGCTCCTTGGTGCTGCAAGATACATTTCATACAAGACAAAGGTCTCTTCTGAGGAGTTTGAATGGCTGTTCTTAGCTATTGACAAGCCTGGAGTTGGCAAAATAGGCTCTTTTTTCTTTTCTGTAAGCATAATAAATATAAATGTACTATGATAGAGAGTCAGTGGAACATAATAAGTTCTTACACAAGTAAATGTGTTTAATTTTGTTTCCAGACAACAGTGACAAAGGGATACTGCAACAAATGCCTCACAGTGATAGCGTTTGAGTAGAGGGAGGAAATGAGATCCTATTTCTGAAAGGGGGGAGAGTGAGTCTTTGTGAATGAAGAACAAATCTGAAAGGTGCTGCTTCTTCATTCTATGCTTTAAGATCAGTACAGGGAATAACAGTGAAAGCTGCAGCTGGAGAGGGCACTAGGGGTCACCCATGTCTTATCTATGTCATCTGGATTTAATTCTGTAGTAAGAAAAATAACATGACAAAAACCAAAGCCAGGCTATTCTGATTTTTCTTTTTCTTTTTTCTTTTTTTTTTAATTGTGTGGGCCAGACAGCTTGCATTTCATTTCTTCATTTTCTCCTCCTGCCTGCCTTCTGTCTGTCTCTCCCTTAAAACAAAGCCCCAGGAAGCCTGTGGGATGCAGCCAGGGAGGATGCTGTAGAAGCAGGGGACTTGCATCAAAATTCCCTCTGTGCAGTTCTCATTTATTTAGAGCAAAGGTTAGGAAAATCACAAATGCTAAGTCAGTCGGGCAGAATCACAGAACAGCCTTGGCATGTTTCTGCAAGTACCACAGAGCAAACTGATTACAGCAATGAATAGCTCCCTTGTAGTCCAGAGAGTAACTCCTGACACGTTTTGCTCTGCCCGAGCAATAATCCCATGTCCAAAGATCTTTCTCCCCTTTTTTCCCCTCCCAACCAGACAAAGTATTCCTGACTTCTCATGCAACTGCATCTGATGCCTTCATTTGAAGGAGGATTTTGTGTCTGGGTTGTGAGACGAATTGGAAATCCTTCTCTCTGAGATATCTTTTGGTGTTTTTCTTTTTTATCTTGTGTCTAGGACATTGGTGTCAGCTGAATCTACTGTTTGAGTGTTGGAGTCATGCATTTTAAGGTGGGATGCGAGATGTCTAGGGAGAAAAAAGTATTCCTTTCTGGAGATAGATGATTTCTCTCCAGACAGGCTTTCAGGCACACAAGACCTGATGAAGAGTCTGTACCCCCTACCATCCCGCTTTTTTTTAGCTGTTGATGTTGTAAGATGTGGGTTTCCTTTTCTCCACAGTTTGATTACAGCAAATTGTGGTGGTTTTTGCTGTGTGATACTGCGGAAGTTGAGAGTTCACATGAACTTGAAAACTGACCAGTCAATGTATTAGAAGGATCAGCTGCCAGAAGATGTGAAACTATACAGACAGACCTTGGGGCTGGGAAAGTCCCTTGCTTGCAAATCCCTGGAGACACGAGGAGAGTTGGGGAGAAGCTTCCCCATAACCATGCCCTACATGTGTACCCCTTCCTAAGCACCAGTTATAACTCCCCTGGGATGACACTCTGGGACTGGATGGTGTTTAGCATAACCTGCCACACAAGAACAGAGATGCGTTCTTTGATCATCATGGTGGTGATAAAGCTGCTTGGAGTGCATTACTGTACAGGCTGTTCCAGAGGAGTGTGAGGGCAAACCCAGGCTCACAGCCCAAGCTGAGCTTGGGGATGGTGTGAGCACACGCAGGACACCTCTGTCTGTGCTGCTGCCTGAGAGCTTGGAGCTAGTTCAGTGTCAGCTCAGGTATCTGTGGGCTGCAATCACGCTATCACCCAAAGATGGGGGAGTGCTCCGTCTCCCTATTTTAGGATTTTATATAACATCCAGCTTATATAAGCTTTTGTCTGTTAACAAAATGGGTGGAGTGTGTCTCAGATTCCTCACTAAAGAAATGCTCACTACTTAACTCTTACTCAAGTGCTCATTACATACTTTAGGAATAATTTACTTAGTTCCTTTCCAGTTGCTAATAATAACACAGTGATTTGACAACCTGTTATGGACAAATGATTAAACATGTAATTCACCATTCAATGAACTTGGAATGAATGAGAAATGGTCCTGTTGAGGTAGGTGAGGGGAAACTGAGGCATACCCAGGGGTACTTAATAGGAAAATAAGGCATTTTGCAGAGGGAGATGATAGAAGAATGAGGTAAACAATGGAAAACTGAGGCATTCCCCAGACTGTGACCCTGGGTTTCTTCTTGCTCCTTCCTGGCAGGAGACAATTTTAGGGTGCTGGTAGAGGAGGAAGGATGTTTTGGTCTTGCCAGGATGGCTTGGCCTGGAGGACATGCCTGGGTACCCAGGACTGGGTAAACAACTCTCGTCTTCAGGGTTCTGCCCAACATCACTTCTCAGGTGGAAGGGAAGGGGAGGCAGCAGCACTGAGCACCCTGTGGCTAGTGTCCTCATCCCAAAGCTGCTTTGGACCTCAGGAAAGTCTCACTTGTCTCTATGACTAACTTAATGTCTTTCCAGATCTGGGATTCAGTTCTCCATCAGGAAAGGTGCATTGTATCCTACTGTATGGGAATGGCAAGGCATTAAAAGCTCTGTTTCCCAGCCCCTGCAGTAGAGAGGACCCATGTAAATTGTTTTCAGATGGACTTGTTTAGCTCAATCAAACCTGGCATTCATGTTACTGCAGGGCTTTAAATAGAAAGGCAGAGTGTGTCTTAGCTTAACACCATAAGGAGATGGTTTGCACTCTCTCCTTCCTCCAGATACTGTGCTTCATGTACTGACGTGCTTGGCATTCCTTTAAGCTTTGTGAATTGCCGCAAAAAAACCCTCCTTTTTATTTTTTGCCCATTTTTTCCCCCCTTAAAGCCTTGCCTTTTCCTGCAGCTTTGTCCCTCCATCGCTGCTCGGGGCAGCTGCCACACGGTGGCATCCAGGTATCTGCAGAACGATGCACCAGTGAGGAAAAGGGTGGGAGAGCTCGGATTTGGGCATTTCCTGCCCGAAAGCAAGTTTGTGATTTAAAAAATACGATATTATTTTAGCTCTGAAACCCATTTCTGTCCCCTGAGGCTCTAAAAGGGTGACACAGATGGGAGATGCACTGCTGCAGGCAAGATGAAGCTAGAAGTGGTATCTCATGTATTATTCCACACACATTATATTTCTTTTGCTTTTAGCTTTTCATTTACCAATTTCATCTGCACCCCCTTGAGAGAAGGAAAAAACCCAACCAAACCCAAACACTGAGATCTTTGTTTTTGTTTCCATGGGAATTGTGTGAGAGGGGAAGGGTGTGAAGGAAAACTGAAATATTCTGGCCAAATCTGATAAGGTTTGGATCCTGATCAGCCCCTAGGGTGGTCTTATAGCAATTAAAATCCAGGGGTCCCACTTTCCCCCGGCCATGCAGGTGTGGGGGTTGCTGCTATGCCAAGGGAGGGCATTACAGTGCTGTGGAATTGTGCCAGAATAAGAGAATTTGGTAGAAAAAGACCTGACTACAACTCCCAAGAGGCCCTATGGCCAAGTCAGGCATCATGTTGAAGTGCCTTTCATCAGAACTTCCCCCCCTGCCTCTTCCTTCAAAGTTTTAGGAGGACAATTGTGGTCCTTGAAGGGGGGAGGAATAAAAAAATACTTACCAAGTTTGTGATTTCCACAAACAATCCCTGCCTTTTCCATTTGGAATGCAGGTCTCATGGGACAAAACAATAAAAATCACCTTTTTTTGTGCTTGTATGTGGCTTAATGCCAGCTGGCCAGTGTTAGGCTTTCTCTGGGCTGCTCCATCCTTGGCAGTGTTACCAGTGGTTGTCCCAGTGTGACCCCTGTGGGTTTTTCCTGGGATGTCTGATGCACACATCCACGTGATCCCAGTCGCCTGCTGTGGATGTTGTGGTGGCATTTCAGTCAGAACTGAGCACTGTTTTGCCCCATCTCTTGTGCTCCTGGTGGGAGCTTGCTGAGGCCCTTTCTTATTCCACCACTCTGAAATGGCTACAGCAAAATACGTTTCCTGTCCCTAGTGAGGTGACACTCCAGTGAACTGTGCTATGGGGCAGAAAACCCTTTGTTCTAAAGTCAGGACACCTCCAACAGAGGTTGGGGACAGGGTGCAGGAGGCACAGTGCCATGCAGGAGCCTGGCTTTAGTTGGTGCCAAAGCCAGCTCTCACCTCACTGTGGGTGAAAAAGCTGATTCCTCCCTCCCCTGGGGCTCTGCAGGCCCCTTCCCAAGTGGGACCCAACTGGGGGAAGAACTACTCCCTGGTTTTCCCTCTAGTTCCCCTCTTAGACCCCATGGCTTTGCAGAGGCACCATGACCTATACTTGGGGCCAGGGACTGTCTCTGTGGCTAAAGGGGAAATACAAGGAGGGAAAAGGTCCTTTCAATGTTTGTAGACATGAAAAACAGGCAGCCAAGTGCTCCACTCAAGCATTTGAGGATTGGTTGGCTTTTTTTGTTTTCCTATCTTTGATATTTCACCTAACTAAGGATGTTGTTTGCTGTGAATGTCTCAGCAGCACCAGGTTGGGGGAATAGCCTGTCATTTGTAACACTGGGAATAAAATAGAGCTAGGGTTTGTACTGGTGGAGCTGGGCTTGTTTAACAAAGGAAAAGCAAACTGGTGAGAAAATCCTGTGTGGGTAAAATCCTGTGTTTAGATGACACCTGTGTTCAACCTGTCAGCCCTGCCATGACTCTGCTGAGGGCCCTCCTGTGCTCCACCCCCTGGGCAAAACTGCCCTCTGCCAGAGAGGAAGGAACAGTGCTTTTCTGGATGTGAGAAAATGATTTGAGATGCTTGGAGGTGGTGGTGGCTCCTTTGTGCTGTCACATGCTCTCTACTGCCTGCTCTGAGGCCTTAGTTTGGTATTTCTCTGGTGTTCAGCAGCTGCTGTCCTTCTCATTTCTCCTTCTTTGTGATGTCAAGCAGTGACCAAGATTGAGAACAATGTCCTTATTTAAGAAAAAAAAAATCCCTTTTTTCCTGTGTTATCTTTCAGCTGGTGGTTGGGTTTAGTGTGCAACACCATCAGCTCTTAGTCTTCAAAAACCCTTCTGCAGATGTCTCTATTTGCCTCATGTGTCTCCCCTTTTGGTCACCTCATTGGGCTTGGAAGTGAAAATTTTTAGAGAGAAGAAAAACTATGAAGTAGATCTAAATAATAATAATAAAAAGATTCCTAGTACTAGCCTCTTGGTTTTACAGATGGCAGATACCTCAATCCTTGTGTGACTGTCACTTAGTGCACTCTTTGCACCTGCATCTCACATTCAGTAAGAATTTCACACCCTCTGTGACAACACTGAGCATCCTTCAAGAAATGTGTGGAAGTTCCTGAAGATTGGTTCTCTGCACCCACCTGATTTTCAAAGAAACCCTCGGGACAATCCTCTGCTTCTTCCAAGTACAAGACATTTTTGAAGGTATGTGCCAAGTATCCACTTTATGAATTGCCTCTGGGACAGTGAATGTTATGAGAAGTGTAGATAATCACTAATGGACACAGGCACAATGGTGTTTCTGCTAGAAGAGATGGTAACTGTGGCTGGAAAACCTGCTCTGTTGTGGTGCTGGGGAGAGGGGGATTGGGCTATGTAGGTGCCAAAGCACACTCATCAAGAGAGTCTGTTGTCTTCTGCTGCTGGTCTAGCCCTGCTCACAGCGGCTGCCAACATAAACCAAGAGATTAAATACAGATTAAGTGAGCTAAGGTTTATGGATTTGGAAAGATTTGCCAGAGATCAGCCAGTCACACAGGTGATGAGCACTGAAATGAGCTCCGGGCAGGAGGGCAGGGGTTTATCTGCAGAATAATCTGAAATGTCCCTGCTCTGCATCAACATGAGTGGAGAGATGTATGGAGATGGGAGGTGGCAGAGGTCCCCTGCAGCCTGCTGGTCTCCTGCCTGAGGAAGCTGTGGGGTGAGCAGAGGTGTTTCTGGAGAGGATGGCAGAGATCCTGGGCAGGATGCTCCCTGTGCCATCTCTCCACTGGTTTCTATTCCATATGTTTTGCATTCTATAACTTCTCTGCAGTGTGGAATAACGTGCCTTTCTTGACCATGGCTCTGCTTACTCTTTGGGGTGGAAATGTCAGTGATACAGGGTGAGTCCCTGTATTTCCCATCACCCCTATTCTTTGCTGCAGAGTTCCACCCTGATTTTCTCTGTTGCTTTGTTCTCTCCTGACACCGAGTGTTACAAATGTCTGTGCTGTCTTTTTTTCTTGCTCAATGCAGCTGAGCCACCTTGACTCATAGATGCTGAGTGTGACAGTGTTTGAGCCCAACACTGTGAGCTGAAAGAAGTTGTGTTGCAATGCTATTGTGAACCCACTTTTGATTTCCAGGTTTGATTTTAAATGTGAAGCATATTGCCCACACTGGTTTTATCGAGCTGTTGGTAACCCAAGGCATAGTGAACTCAGTGTAAATGAGCTGAGCCAATGTGCTGCAGGTGTGCCCAAGACAAGACAGGTACTGTTCTGGTGGAGAGCCTGGAGATGCTTCAATATTGCACTGTCAGAGCAGTGGTTAGAGGCTGTCTCTGCATCAGCAGTGACCAAAGTTGAGTTATTTATCTCATCCAGATATGAGGACCATGGTTCAGTTTCTTATGATTTAAAGAAATAAAAAACAAACTCCTTTAAGGAAGAAAAATATTCTAAAAAACATATTGACATTTTGCTGTAGAGTCAGAACATTGAGTTTCTTCCCTGGAAGAAACTACCAAGATACCCCTGTACAGCTGTGGCAGTGAAAGCTGCAGTGCTGCAAACAGGTTTTGGGCATTTCACCAGCACACATGGCTGGGTTGGAGGTGTAGCATACCAGGGGTTTTGCTTCTCAGCTTCTTAGTTCAATGCTTCTGTAAGCACAAAAATTTTCTCTCTCCCTCGCTAAAAAAAAATCTTCTTTGCATATTAAAAAGGGCGTATGGGAAGTAGCATGGAAAATGCAGCATGTGCAGAGGAGGACGGATCGGATATAAACAGGACGGGACTGTAATTACTGGGTTGTCTCATGATAAAAATACCATTGCATGTGCTTTAATAATTGTTAATTTGCAAAGAGTTTTTTACTTATTCCCCTTGCCAAGCGCATTCCTCAGTGGCGATGGAAAACGCTGGCTTCTCCCTGTTGGAGTCAACGTGAGTAGCGCACGAAGGACAGAGCTGTGCTGCCTGTGCAAGCGGCACTTGGGAGTGTGGGGGAACCGCTGCATCCCTGCGCTCGCTGGGCTGCGAATCTGGAGTGTGAAAAAAAAAAAAAAAGCCTGAGTTTGTCCTTCGGAAATCGTTACGATTTTCTCGTGGCTAAGCACGCCCACCCTGGAGAGGGGCAGGGCACCCTGCCCGCCCCTCCGCCGTGTCCCGGGGCTCTCCAGCGGGCGGGGAGTGGCTGCGGCGGCTCCCGGAGCTCCATAGGCTGTGCCGGGCGGCGGGGCGGGATCGTGCGCCCGGAGCCGAGCGGGCGGTGCCGGCTGCGGGGAGGCTCCTGCGGCTCCTGCGAGCGCTTTCTCCGGCCGCCGCTGCCCCGGGAAAGGGACGGGACCCGTCTGGCTCTGACGGCACCATGGAGCACCCGCGGCCGCGGGGGCCGCAGGTCGGTGCGGGCGGGTCCGGGTCCGGCGGTTCGCGGGTGCCCCGGGCTGGGGAGACACGGTGACTTCAGCACAGGGCGCCTGTTTTCAAGTTCATGCCCTGCCTGCTCGGGCTGCTTTGGTGGGGCAGGCTTTGCCGCTGGGAGGTGTTTGTCAGCCTGACTCGGAGTGGTTTCCGCGTTTTTCATGCTGTGAAAAGGATGGGGTTTGGGTGGGTTTTGAGTCCTGCGCGGGGGTCTGGGTTGGGAAACTCAGCGGTGGCATCTTCACGTTTGCGGTGAACTTCAGTGTGGCCGGGATGTGTCAGGCTAGTGTGTCCCTAGCGCCGGTGAAGTCGTGTCCCTGCCACGTCCCTTCTACACCCGCCGTTTTTGGATATTGGGAAAACCTTTAGAGTTTACCAACACGCTGACAAAACCCGTTCTGCCGAGATGGGTTTCTTGCAGTAAAAGCCTTTCCTGCCTGTTGATGTTGTTCTTTATTTGGCATGATGTTCTCCGCAAATCTTCGTCTCCAAAATGCCCCTGGTTCGACCAGGACTGTGGTTTGAGCCAGTGCAGATCCACTGGCTTTGGAAGTGTTTTTCTAGACTCTCCGCACATGGGAGGACAATGCCCACTGTATGTCCAAGTCCCTGTGATCCCCTCATCCCTCCTTTTAGTAGATTTGCACGATGCCTCTCCAGTCAGTGTTACGTGGCTGTTTGGGGACAGGCATTGACAGTTGAACTGGGAGGATGAAGCGCTGCTGGTTTGACACTGGTTGAAGATTTTAAGTAGTGGATGTCCCAGCGAGGCTGGTGCGTCCATGGGTGCTGGGACAAAAGCTCTCTGTTTGCATACAGAGTTGTTTCGAGCTGTCCGTGTTTGCAGCTCGAGGGGTGGGAACTCTTGAGTGCCTTTAAAATTACTCAAGAATTCATTTTTTCCCCTCCCGTGCCGTCTCTGGCATTTGATAGCATGAGCTTATGCCAGAGGCTTGCAGGTAACCACGGAACTTGGTTTCCAACCACCTCTTTCTCGTGATGCTCAGGAGTGTTAACTCTGTGGCTTGGGTCTCACAGACAAATCCTGCCCAGCTTTGCCAGAAGTTGAGAAGGTCCGAGTTTAATCCCATGGGCCCTGGGCTACCCTTCTTTTTTTTAGCTTGTCGTGTGTCTGCACTGTATTTACTCTGAAAATGCAAGGAGCTCTTTCGTTCAAGGGTTGGTGTTACTGGGTGATGCTGAGCACTCTCCAGGGATGCTGGGATCCCTAATCCCTGCTCAGGGGATTGGTGCAGAGCACTGGGGTGGGATGGCAGCCACCAGCCCCCCTTGAGCAGCAGCTCTGCCCTGTACTTGCCTGTGGCTGAAAGGGGCCCTTCCTCCTGTCCCTCTGCCATGAGATAGCACCAAACCTGTAAAATCAGATTTTTTGCAGGGGGAAAGAGTGTCTGGCTTTCCCCAGGGGCTGAGGGTGTAGCACACGAGTGACCTCTCACAGTGTCCTCGTTGCAGTGCAGGGTTTAGCTGACTGGGGGTACCGAGTCTTGGATCTGCCCTGTGCTCTGGGAGAGGGAGACAGCCCGGGCTTGTGGGGAGCTCCCTGGGGAAAAGGCCGAGGTCTGGGGAAAAAATCCACATCCCTCTAAAAAGACCTGTTAAAATTTACAGAGTCCTGTAGGCTGTGCTTCAGTCGATTAAAGGGAAGTTATTGAGAGGTACATCTATTTAATTTTGTTTTGCCAAGATTTAAGTTTCCTAAGGAGAGATGATTGAAGGGTCTCCCTTAAATACTAATGTATGCACTTAGTTTTGTCCCAGCGTATGATATCATCCTTCTCAGGATTGTTGAAAACTAGCGTTGAGGCTCTGTTCTTACTGGAAAAGACTTAATAAAATGACTTCTCCTGGAGGCTTTTTTTTTTTTTTGTGGAGAGGCTTGAACTCCTGCCACAAAAAAATGGTGTTGCTGGCAGGTGTCTCCTGAGCTCTTACAGCTGAGGAAGAGTTTAGTGGTATCAGAATTGCAGCTTCTTTAAACTGCTGAAGGTGCTGGTTTACATATGTATCAATGAAATTATAAGTGCTAGGTAGGTGATCTTTGGTGAAATCATTCTTTCATAAACCGGGCTGCAATCTTATGCCTCACCTAGAAATTTTTACTACTCTTAATAGTAGCAAAGTGTAAAAGCTTGTGTGAACTCATATTGTTACTCCTGTAACTTATGAAGTGCTCTTTAGACTGCAGGTGTGTCTGCAGAGAAGGAAGGATCCTGTGTTTTCTGGGAGTGCATCTGATTTCCAGCAGTGATTTGACAAATCTCTTACATGATACAATCAGGTGCAAGTTCAACCAATTGAACTTGGGTTTTTCTCTTCTCTGGAAATTGATTTAAAGCAAGCTGTCAAACCTTCAGGGAAAGAAATGTCAGGGGAGTGCACTTAACTGCTGGTGTTACCACAAGTGTTATTCTCTTGAAATGACATAATAAGGGAGATACCAGTTAATAGTGTTCATAGAGGCTTCTAGTTTTATCTTTTCTCTCTCTCTGCCCAGTGAACACACCAAAGGAGAAATTCAGTCTCTGAAATTGCTGGATACTGCAGGAAACCATCGTGCTCCATGAGGAGCAGCTCCTTTCTGATGCCTTTGTTGCAAACAGGGGGTTCCTTAATTTCATGTTGAAACAGCTATTTTGCAGCAAGGGATTTAAAAAAAATAATAAAGCTTGAGTAAGGACAAGCCTTGTCCAGTAGGCCCTAAATTGGTGTATAGCAGACCAGAGGAAGAGATTTGATTTTCCTCTTAGTGTTGAGTTGCTGGAGTGTCTGATTTAAGCAAGGCACCTGGTCTTGGCCGAGGGTGAGGAAGGAGGAGGGGAAGGAGGAGGGCAAGGGTGAACCCTTCATGCCTTTTCCTGCCATTGTCTGGCTGACAATTAAT
>VYZS01030659.1:6285-23428 GCA_013400695.1 Neodrepanis coruscans | reverse complement strand
GTGCCTGGGATGCAGAGGCAGAGAGGCTGAGCTGGAATTTAACCTGGGTGAAGGTGGGCGATGTCCACCTTTGAAATTGTTTATGTGCAGCTCCAGCACTGCCCTGTTCCAGTGAAGTGGCTACAGGAGTCACTTGTATTGTTAAACAAACTGGCTGCAGAAAAGCTGTAGATTTCTCTGTAGCACATTTTTCCCCTTAAACAGGACCCAGTACTAGTTCCCTTGATTTCTGCAGTAGCTGAACTGGATGAAAAGTGGAAGCAGACAGGTATTGTCATTTTCATGGAAACATGCTTTGCTGACTTTTTTGACATCTAACTTTGTCTGGTGTGGCGCAAAGAGCTAGAACACAATGAAGTGAAATACTGCAAAGCCTTCCAAATTGGGCTTTTGACTTTTTTTTAGCCATATACACTTATTTATATATGTATATAAACAATGAAAACATTGAAAAAGTAGCTTTTTTAATGGTTCAGTCTTCATAAACCAAATCATACGTTGTTTAAGCTATTTTTTAAACAGGAACCCAAGAGCTTCTTTTAAGTGTTTTCACTTAAACACAAGAAGCTGCATGAAAGGAGACCCAGAGGAACTTCATTCACATATAGAGGACTCCCAGCTCCAAAAAGTCTGTGCCTGCTATGATGGAAGTAAGGGGTAAGACTCCTACCAGCTTTGTGGTCAGTCTGAGCCATGCAGCAGGAACTGCACCTGCTGGGCAATGCAAATCTGTTGTCTGACAGGTAGTGTCCCTCAGGAGCCACTATGGGGCATTTTTTTTTTTTTTTTGGTCCACAGACCTTTAGGACTCTCTAGCTGAGAGATTTCTCAAGTGAAACATTAACAAGGAGCTTTGATCATGAGGTGTCACAAAATTAAAAATGTAGAATTGAACTCTAAGATGGCAGCAGAAAAAGAATATACATCTATACAGTGTGCACACATGTATACACATATACTCCTGTTTCATGTAGAAAGTTTTCAAAATAAAATCATACAAAAAAACAACCAGTGCCATATATTATGTAATCTCACAAGGCGTACTTTCAACACAAATTTGAAGCATAAATTAAAAGAGATCAAGAGAGAGAGATGGAGATGATAGCAAAACATTTTAAATATAGAATTTGTACAATTGGTATTTTGTTAAATAAGAATAAATAAATTCATTACATCCGTTCACATACCAGTTGTAAAAACAATAAATTATTTTATTTTTTTTTCAGTGCTGTGTTGCTTTTTTTTTTTTTAAACAGTTGTTATTAATCCACAAGATTATTCCCTCTCCCCCTTGTGATGATAAAACTGTTTCCACAGGAGGGCAGCTAAATTGAATTTCTTGTATACAGTCAAACGAAAGCTGACAGATTTTTTCCTAATGAGAATCTTTTGTTTGAAAAGCAAGTACAACCCACTGCTTAGGGGTCCAAATTCACCTAAGGGCACTGGGACTGTGCCACAGACTCACTGTGAATTTAAAACACTGAGAATTTTTCCTTTCTGTGCCAAAACTCCAGGTTTCTATTCCCTAATCCCTGGGGTAGTAACGTAAACAATGATGTGACAGTGTGAGTGACACGGGATTTAGTTGGGAACAGACAAGGAGATGACAAACTCATATGCATTGCACCAATTCTTCATTCAGCAGCTTTACAGGGTGACAGAAGGAAGGTTTGGAATTGGAATCTGATCGCCATGAACACCCAAAAAATCAAGTGTTAACTACAGCAGGCTGACCTAGTCCATCTTACACTTTTAGGGTCCTGCCTTGGTCTGTCCCTTTTGCCCTCTCACCATAGAAAGACAACTGCTCTTTGCTCATGTAAATTTGCTTCATTGCTACACTGGTGAAAAGGGTAAAGTTGCTATAGTGGCTTGTTCTCATTTATTTTTTTAATAAATAAACTCTTTCAGTGGAAAAGATACTTTTGATCTAAGGAAGCTTTAAATTTATACCCATGTACGGTATTACTCTTCTGGAACCTAAATAACATCCAAAAGCTTTACTCATCCTGTTGAATATATAATAAATTACTACCATGCTGCAAATACAAATACTTGTACACTGTGCCTCTATTATGAAGAAAAAATCACAGGAAAAACAAATACCACTTAATGCGGCAGCTGTATGTTGAGGCAAATGTTAAGTCTATGCTGAGACACATGAAATCTTCTGATTTTTCCTCTCATGATGGTTTCTATTTGTTATGAACTTTTTGGAGAGATCCTAGAACATGTGTAATACATACATAAGTATAAAAATTAGATTACTTGAAAGGAAAATAAGGCATTTCAAAGTGATCTTATTTTAACTGGCAGAGAAGGCATAAATCTTTACTTTCCAGCACGCTGCAAATATTCAGAGCTTTGATCTCAGTTCTCAGGGTGGGATCAAGATGAAATGGGGAGTTTTCCTCAAAATCCACAGTTTTGGATAGGGACTATTCCTAAACAGAAGGCCATACCCTTTCTGAAGGCTAAAGATGATTAGTAACATTAGTTGGTAATCCATTTAACAGAGAGGGAGGCCCTGCCCCTGTTACTGTTTATTTAGAACACGGTACAAAAATAGTTCTTTTCCAGGTTTCACAGTTGTAGATGTAGAAAGTCTATGCTGTTATGAAATCATCACATGATTTCTAGAGTTCATACAAACATGCCACAGTTGCAAAAACATGTTTGTGTCAGCCTGCAGTAAGACCTGCCCTTCTTCCTACACACGCCAACAAGTCTTCCCTGCTGATTTCATGCCTGGGATTTTCAGGAGAGCCTGAGGTATTTCAGTGCTCAAGTACCACTGACTTACAGCTCTGAGTCTGAAACTCCTCCTGCAGCCTGTCCTGTGTGGATGAATGAAGGAATAAAAGGCAGATGGGACTTTACTTTCATCAGTGTTTTTTTAACCATTTCTTTCAGTACCTGTTATCTTAGGGCTTAATTCAAAGCCTACTGACATAAATGGAAGCAATTTCAACAGGGTTGCTATCAGGCCTCCACCTGCATAAGGTGAAATGCCCGTCCTCAGTCACAGAACTTCTACCACACAATAACGGGATTCAGGAATTGCTGCCAATGAAAACTGTTACCCGCTACTGCCTGTAATGTGGAAACAGTCTTATTGATATTGGGCAAGCCCTCCACATCCTGATGCGGTTTGACTTCCTAGTGACGCCCTCTTCCTCCCAAATGTGGTAGATACACAAAACGCAAATGCCTTCTATAGCTTTTAAACCCCCAAAACACACACAGAACAATCAAAAAAAAAAAAAAAAGACACATAGTTACAAACTTTTGCTGGTAAGATGAATACCAGAATTAGACATGATGGACAAGACAGTGATAAAATATTAACTGCTTGCTGTGTTTTTTTGACCTTTATAGCCTCTTGCAAAGATGTAGGTACATTACACATTGTTAGATTCAAGGTGAGAGCCACAGAGAAAATAACAGAGAAAGCAGCTTAACACAGCCTCAGAATATCTGAGTTAGAAGACACTTGATTATCTTACCTGTAGTTTTTGGTTCTCTAACTAGTTTCTACAAAATACAGTATGCCTTTGTGCCATGGAAAGAAGCAGCTAGCAGCTATTGTTCATTGACAGCAAGGATCCCGAGCTGAGACACAGCTGGAAGTAGTGAAAGGTCTACAAGCACAGTGTACACAAATCCTTCCTAGCAGCCAAATCCTCCTCCCGTGCATGCCTAACACACACATGGGGAGGAGCTGCTGATGGGCCTGGCATTTGAGCAATGTACACATGGGGTTCCCTGGTCTGCAAGCGGCTGCAATGCTCCTTCTGAGAATTTCCTGGTGGAAACACAGTTATTTGTCATAGAATAAAGACATGCTGTCATGTTCCTAGCATGAAAACTTATTTCCTTTTGTCAAAACCAAAAGGTATTACTTTTTAAAACCAGCAGCAAGCTCTTCATTTTCCAGTAAAACATCTGTGGCCCTTTCTGAAGAATGGACTGAGTCCACAAGGGCTGAAGATGTACTTTGGTCAATCACTTTGCTTATGTAGTTTGTCTTTTGATTTTTAATAGAACCAAGTGATATAAAGTGACATACCAAATGAAAGATATTTACAAAACAGTATAAAATAAGCTACTGTGGGATCATGGGTACATGTGACATTTTCGAAGGACATACTGTATTAGAGGTAGGTGAAAAAGGGGAGATGACTCTGTAACCTTCAAATATCCCAGGATCCTCCATTCATTAGTTTTATTTCCTTTGCATTATTTTAGTTTACATTTTTGCAGACACAGAGGGCTTGTAACAATTTTAATGCTTAGTTTTTTTTGACACATTAAGATCACCCTACTATTATTTAAAGCAGTGCACATCTTCATTTGGTCCAAATAGGCAGATTCTGCCCATAATTTGAGACTGTAGGTAAGTACATTGAAGCCTTTGCTTCTCTCTGTCTGGGCAGACCTAATACCAGTATGTCAACAATGGCTTAATATCAAACCTCTTTTAAAGAAGATCATGACCACAGGTTAACACTTTTTCAACAAGCACTGTTTAAATGCTGACGGTCTCTGTGAGAGAAGACATCCCTTAGCCAGTTTTCCATGCCCATCCTTGCACTGGACAGTCCTGGTGTGCCACCCTGTGTCGCATGTTCGAGAACAAGAAAGCCATGGCCCAGTCACCCAGCGGGGTTGCGTGAGCTGTGGAGTCACTTTGCTGCCACTGCCACTGCTGCTGCTGCCACTGCTAGGCACAGAGTTAGTCATCTGCCCTTGCTTCTTTGGCACGAAGAAACTGTAGCGGACATCCACTGGCTGGCTGGGGTCGGTGGCGAGGATCTGCACAACAAGAACCTCTTTCGTGGCAGAGTGTCCCATGGCATGCAGAAAGTCGTCTTTGTGGCTCCAGCCGCTGTAGTTCATGACAGTCCCGTTGATGTCGATGATTGTTTCTGAAGTAGAGATCATGTATTTTCCATTGACAAGGTACTCACCGTTTCTCTTCTTCAGGGCCAAGTAGGCGGTGAACCTGCTCTGGTCCTTGGTCTTGAACTGCCGGACTTTGATGTGGGTTGCCCCTTCTGGGATTTTCACTACATCTGTGTAGCCCTTGCTGAACAGAGAGGGGGGAAAAAAAGGAAGAGTATTCAGTAGGCAGCATGAAATAAGCCTCAAGTCTTACTGCAACACCTCACAAAGCCACTGGCATGACACATCCCGCTTCATTTCAGTTCAGGCCCTGAATCCATCTGGATTGAGGCTCATCTAAGATCAATACACCCAGGTTCTACTGTTGGCCGACTGTGTTCTTTATGTTCTCGAAGAAATTTCTATTGCACTTCTCTCAGGTTGCTTAATCTAGCTTTAGTAACCCTTTTACGTGAGTCAGATACAAGAGAAATGAAAAATAACATATAGCTTATATATTTCACCAAAGGGTAGGAGATATGAAATATGATGCATGTGTTGCCTGCCAAGGAAAAGATAATGAGATATGCATTGGTTACAGCTGTTTCTTGCTGTCTTTGCTATAATGATGATTAAGGAAAGCACCAGCAGAGTAACAGCTGGGTAGAGTTGCCTTAGGAACATTTAAAAATAATCCTGATCACCGAGAAAAAATTTGTTTACTTTGAAATTCATAAAACCGAAAGATTAATTGTCAAGTGTCTAATAAGAGAGGCACCCAAATGTTTCATTTGTACCATCACAGAGTTACCTCTGCTGCTACTTATGAAGTATCTTAACTCAGATTTAGAAAAAAAGATATTGAACTCTTTTACCAAAAATGACAAGCACTCAAAACCTGCAAGTGTGATGGAAATCATCACTATCTCAAGTATGTTATTTTACTCTTACTGATACATAGGAAAAAATTCTAAAGCTACAGCTAAATTCTAAAAATTCTAAAGCTGTAAGCTACCAGCTGGACTTGGGAGACATGTATTTTCATTTCTAAACCTGTGACAAAACCATCCTGCAACTATCTCGTATCTGAAAGATTTAATGAGAAAATATTTTAAAAATACGTAAAAGTGAAGAGGTCTCCTTTGGGATTGTTTAAAGAACAAACTGCTAATTTTGAGAACTTTTGGCTGCACAAGTAGAGACTGCACATACTACAGATTAAATGCCTGTGCTACCTTCCCTGCTATTCCCAGCAGTTATGGGACAATGACAAAAACTCTACTGATATAGCAGCTCCATAAAGCTGAAGAAATACGGTGCAAATCCCAGTCTGGGGACCTCTGCCCTACAGCACTCCACAAATATTTTTACGTAACAGTCATCAGACTAAGTCTGTTAAAACATGTCATTAAAATTACCAAATCATTTGTTCAAAACCTAAAAGCAGTACTGGAGAATTCAAGTCATCTGCACAAAGAACTGTTAATACTCCATGTGCACAAAGAATTCTCCTCTTTCCCAATTTCTGATAATTTGGCTTTATGGCTTTTAAAAAACAACTTCTTAGGAAGTTAAGTTTCTCAGAAGATTACATTTTGCCTGATCTAAAAGAAAAAAAAAGTACAAACAAATGTATTTTTGGCAGTTGTCTGCGAAGGGAAATACTAGTTTCATGTTGCACGTTCAAGTTTCCCTGGACACTTATTATACAGATTGGTACAGTTTGGTTTATGATGGACAGCAACATGCAAGCTGCCATCTTCCAGTGCAGGAAAGACAATTTTACTACAGCCACTGCCCTTTCATACACAACTGTAAAACCAGTTTACAGACAATTAAGATTTCACTGTTTTAATGAGGGGTTTATTTTAAAGTCAATTACTCTCATAAAAGAATGGTCTCAAACTTTTCCAGTAAAAAAAACCTGTCAGTCCAAAATTCAAGTTAGAACATACTTGTGACTTAAAGGCTAACTTTCTAAATGGGACAACATTTTAAATGCATTGAGGTTATATTTTACCCTCTGGCCAGTCTCAACTCACTTAAAGGCACAAGTTGAGGAGTAAGATGGTAACTTCATAGGAATAATTAAAATAAATCTCTCCACCTCCAAGTATATCTATTCTACAAATCTGGCCTCGCTGAAATTCATGGACCCCCTTTAAAAATGTTGCTGGAGTTTGGATTCCAACACAAGGATTATTACTGAATCACATGAATTGTATTTCCCACTGTCTTCTTCATCTGACATCCCAGACATTTCAATATTTACAAACTGGAAAAGATTTGGTTTATATAATTACTAAATTGGATGCAAAGCCATTCTTTTTGGCAGAGGTGTTTTGGCATCATTAGATGAGCAATCGTTGGTTTACCAGGAAGATTAGTTATGTTTATTTTTAGAATAAATTCACTCTCAAGGCCATTTTTGACTGCTATTAATCAGCATCTTGAAATGTACAGAAATAAAAGGTCATTCCAGGAATCATATTTCAACTTGTGGTAGCTTTCAATACACTATGTAAGAATTTGGAAGATACAAAACAAAATCAAGCTTGTGTATAAAAGATGTTACACTAATGCAGTCACTGATTCAGAGTAGAAGCTGTCAACCAAAAGTTCCTATGTGTGGATCACTACTGCAGTCCTCTGAGACCTTGGAATCTATATAAATAATAATTAAAAATTCACGTTTTTCTATGAATCTTAAGAATTGAAGAGGAAGGAAAACGAGTTCAGACAAAGAGGAAGACTTACTTGATATTGGTATCAGTAAAAGCTTACTGCTCCCTCAGTGTGGGAAGGGGAAACCTTTGGGGTGGTTCCTTTTATTTTATTTAATGTGTTAGGTTTTATTGCAGTTAAAAGGTGAACTCTAACGGAAAGTCTCATGGATAACTGCTACAAGTATTTTGACTTAAAAAAAATCCATCCGGAGATTGGTATTATGCTAATGGACATAAAGGGATGTAGTCATGCTTAAGTCTATGTTTACTTCTGGTATCTCATCTAGTTATCTAAATTCCACACATACTCAGCAGTGTGGAAAGGTAATTTTAGGGTATAATCTCTCTCAGCTATTAAGAAAGATGTTTACAGCTGTCTGCTTCTCTCCACTACTTTTACAAGGAATGTGTGTCACAGAATCAGGTGGGATATCCTCGTTATTCAGAATAGATCAGACGAAAAAACATTCGCAGGGCGTAACTTGCTGATGCAGCAACATCTGGGAATGCACAACTTCAGAGATATGCAGATAATTCTGATCCAAACAACTTTCTGATTCAATCTTCTTGCTTCTTCTCCCTCCTCTAGGAACCATGACCCACCTGACTCAGCAAGATTAGCAAGTAGCACAAGTTGCTATGTCTTCTTCTAGCCAGACTTCCTATTAAAGGAGTGCTCACCTGCATCACTGGCACTTTCTGTCAGAAATGAACTGGGTACAGTGTTTTGCCAGTGGATGATTTGCCAGTTTCAAGGTAGTGCTAAGAGTCAGCTGTATACATCTGGAAAGTGCAATAAAGTACAGGCAATGTGCTTTCCCCCATCTGCCCCCTCAGTCTTCATATGAAAGCAAATTGCATTTAGAGACAGGAAGAAAGCAGCATGTAGCAGAGTCTAACACTTGAGAAGATCAATACCTCTTTTTGGTAAAGGTGCCCATGACTTTTGTGCAGCTGGAGTTGTCTCCTCCACACACCCCACATTTGTCATACTGGAGCTTTGAGCCGATGATGCCATCGCAGCCTGTCCGGATGCATTTTCCTCGGACACACACTGAGTTACTGTATGGTCGACACTCGGTGCCATCAGTTACCTGGGCAATCAAAGGAGCCTCAGTTAAAACTGCCACAGAAAAGATTTGCTTTTTGTTTTGGATCAAAACCCAGTTACTCATTTATGTCACCTACTCAGAAGAGGTTCCCTCCCCTGACAGACCGGACTTGAGTTTCTTTAACATTCCCAGCAGGAAAGCAGATGGAATTTAGCAAAGAGCTGAAAGCAATGACAGGTAACTTTCATTTTGAATTGCATCTGATAGAACAAACTGACCACAAGTCACATCTATACCACTTGGCTGATTATCCCACATTAATTTGCTCTGTTGGAGTTACTCTGGACTCCCTAAAGATAATTCAGAGTTAAAATTACCCTTTATCTTCTCCAGAAAACCCCAGAATGACAGAAAACTCCAAGCAGAAACCCCTTTATCCCCTCCTGAAAACAAACTAGTGCAGAGTGCACTAAGAGGCCCGTATTTTTCATGAATTCACATACTGAGATATGGAAAAACTTATCTCATTTTAGAGACCTGTTCTGGTCCTAATGTATAACCAGTGGATCAAACCATTAAGTCTAATCACACAGTTAAATCTTTGAATCATATGATTAACTTCTTTTCCCTGGCTGTAAGGAAAAATTTCTAAGATATAGGACACTTCTAAACTGGAGCACAAAATCATGACTGGAGTTGCCATTACCTTCTGAGAAAATACCACATAATAGCCGGTTCCTTTGGCTCGGCAGGTGAGCTTGCAGACATCTCCTGGAAGTACTCCAGCATACTTGGGGACCCATTCAACAAATGTCTTGACACCCTTTGCATCAGACTGATAGCCATTCCTTGCTTCACACTGCTCTTGTCGAAATGATTTAGCTGTAAAATGATTCACATCATTAGTGGCTATTTCAGACCACACTGCAAATATCATTATGACCATCTATTATTCCAATGTCTTTTTAAAACAATTTTTAAGTTACATCATGTCACTTCTTTACTTAGAACTGGCCCTCCAAATCCTTCAACTTGTTTCAGCTTGGAAATCTTCCCATGGCATAATAAGCATTAAAGGTCTAAAGTTTGCAGTATGTTTCCTGACACTTTTTCATTCGAGTGTCTGTTCTCAACAGCGTCTGAGGGTATGTGTGTGAAGAATTATAATATTATATTAATGATGATTCACAGGGTCACAGAATATGCTGACTTGGAAGGGACCCATAAGGATCATCAACCCTTAGGTCTGCACAGGACACCATGTGCAAATTCTTCTTGAGCTCTGTCAGCCTTGGTGCTGTGCCCACTGCCCTGGGGAGCCTGTTCAGTGCCCAATCACCCTTTGGGGGAAGAACCTTTTCATAATATCCAACCTAAACCTTCCCTGGCAGAACTCCAGGCCATTCCCTTGCCTCCAGTCCCTGGTCCCCACAGAGCAGAGATCAGTGCCTGCCCCTCCTCTGCCCCATCATGAAGAAGTTATAACTGAAATGACATCTCCCCTCAAATATCTTTCCTTGGTAAATACATTTTGGGGAAACTACAGTGGACCTTTGCTCTGTCTTTCCAGAGCAGATATTCAGTATTTGCTGTCTCTGAACAGAACATCTGGAGCACGAAGGCACTCACCATTTGCTGGGCAGGGAGTGACGTTGCAGGAGCGGTAGATGGCCCTCTTGCCTGTGCAGTACCGCCCGTTGTTCCTGGGAGCTGGGTTGTTGCAGTGACGATAAGCAAACTGAACTCCTCCACCACACGTACGGGAGCACTGTCCCCAAGGTCCCCAGGAGCCCCAGCTGCCATGGCTTGAAGCCTGGAACATGTGGAATAGTGGGACATAAGCTCATCAGCCAAGTGCAAATCAAGCTGTGACATCTCGAAATCACTGCTAGGAGATTCCTTGGTTGTTTTATTCAGGGATAACTGGTCTTAGGAACCGTCTTTCTCCCAGCAGTCTTAATTTCTATATTTTATCTGCACATTGATGACAAAATTTCATTTGGCACTGTGCATGCAAAGGAAATACTAGGCCTTGCTCCGAACAGTCACCTTCTGCTTGTTTCATGGAAGACACCCATGAATTCAAAACAGCACACAGAGTCTCATGTGCTGCTCTCTCTTATTTTTTGCTTTTCCTACCAAAAGGGCCCCTTAAACTGGCTCCAGGGGGTTTGGCTCCCAGAATATGTTCATAAAGCTAATCTATGATTAATTAAATCCAATTATTGTGATGTGTAGGCAATGCTTTGAATTACTGGTAAGAGGTGGAGTTGTCAACTCTGCTGAATTGGCTACCCAGAAACAGTATTGCAATAGCATACAAAAGTATGGATCCATGGAAAAGGGTGTAAATGGCTCTCATAATTTGCAAGTATCTTCACAAAGCTCTACATATCCACACCTCTTCTGTGGGTATAACAGAAGGGGCTACTGTCTACCCAGTAAATTGAGAAGTATCTGAACTGTGCAGTTGACAGTTCTCATGAGCCTGGGTACTCTTTAGTCCCTGTCCCTGGAGGTACTAACTTTTCTGCTCCAGAGATTATAACCTGGATTAACTTCATCCACCTTTCTCTTCACTGTAATTAGGGCCCTGGGGCCTTTCAGATGAGTGCTGTAAATGATATTTACAGATGTAATTTATCTTGCATTCCATGGCCAAGAAGTGAGAAAGCTATGCCCTGATAACTGATTTACTGAACGGGCAAATCATCTACTCTCAAAGGATGCTCCCAGTTTTCCATGAATGAAGGCTTTCATACTTCAAGAAGAAAACATGCTTCCTGAACCTCAGCAGTGTTTTTCCTATATTCCTCACCAATAACACTCCAATTACATGCTAAAAAAAATAAGGCATCTTTCCATCTGACTTCCATGAAGTCCCTTTCTCTCCCACAAAAATCAGCACCTTCGAGGATCACGCCTTCTGAAATTCCCTGAGGGGAATCAAAGCTGGCAACTTACTGAGTAGTATTTCTTCTTGGTTTTGTCAACACATTTTCCTTGAAGGCAGATCCTTCCTTTTCCACATGGTGTTCCCTCAACAGCAGGGAGCTTCTTAGTCAGACAAACCATCTGACCCTGGCGCACCACGGCGCACCAGAGGCGGGAGCACACATCCATCCCGGGACACACTGTGTACTCGGGGCCGAACGCCAGCTTGCACTGACGGATGGCATCGTAGGTTTGTCCCGGGAGCTCCTCGGGGCCCACGATGTTCTTCCTCGGTTGGTCCAGCAAACAGTTGCCTAAAAGAGCAAAACCAAACTTACCACTGCGCATTTTCTGGTTTTCTCTGTGGGGCTGAGGGAAAAAATGATGATGGCCACCCTCACTCAGAGAAAGCTGATGTGAGCGGGAAGGCTCTCTCTGAGGTGGCATCAGGTTTTCACAAGGTCATACTGCTGCCACTGTGTCCCCCATGGAGGTGTTGAGCTGCCTATTTCCAATGTGAGGGTGTAAGTGACTTTTACTCAGGTCCCTTTGGCCTTTCATCCTGGTTTCCTTTATGCCATGATTCTGGACATGTCCCACACTATCATTTTGTGGTTTAAGGAGCGAGTAAAGCAAGCAAAGTTGTCGTTTGAATTTTGAGACAGAATGTCAGAAACGGTAAAAGCTTCTAAAGGGATGCCAGAAAAAATCAAAATCCCCAGACTTGTAGCCAATAAGGCACTTAAAAAACAAACAAACAAACCAACCCACCCAACCAAAAACAAAACAAAAAAGAAAAAATCCTGACAGACTAAATAAAAAATACAAGCTGCATATGAAAACTAATGCTGGCGGTAAATGTAGACTGGACTTTCCTTCCAAGGAACGGCACTTGGCTGCTTATGGAATTAGTTTGAAGAGGGCTATATCCATTTTATACAAAAATAGATAAATAATAGGAAGAAAAAAATTGCATAAATGTATAGAATTGTATGTGTGTTTTAAGATCCACTGCAGTGAAGATTTGTCTGGCACAGTCAAAAAATGAGAATTTGCATTTATGTTCTAGTTATCTACTGATAGCTACTCTTTTACTACTGAAAACCTCACTTGTTGACATACAAAACTATTTATTCAGTGTAACCTCTTTTACACTTCATGAAAGGAATATGTGGTCTGGGCAAGCTTCACTTAATCCTTGGCCAAAATAACTCACCACAATTTACCTCACTTTGGAATCTACACCAGTGTTCTTCAGTTGGATCATGGGTGAAAAAAGCCTGTCTATAAAAAGCTCATTATTTACACAAAATGGAATAGAATTTCAAGCTATGGCAGTGAATTTAAACAAACCAAATACCTCATTTCTCAATAGCTTGGGTTTTCCTTCCAGAACACACACTTATTGCAACTGTTACTTTGTTCCTCCAAAGACTAAGGCAAATTAGCCAAATTAGCCAAAAATTCTTTCTGCATTAACACTGACTACCAAAAAGTCTGTCTTGTTAAACCTGTTCCATTTGCTAACCCTGATTTACCCAGCCTTATCTTTAATCTGGATTCTGCTGATTTTTTAATGCAGACAAGGTGTACCAATGCTAAATGTCACGAGATAAAGGCAATTAAAAATACCCTAGCATTCAAAGGTTGTTGTTGTGTAAAATATTAGAGACACAATGAGGAGTGTGGAAGTATTATACACTGCTATTGTGCCTTTACTCAAGTTTATCAAACTCACAAGTAGAACTGTTATTCAGTATTTTAGAGCATCATAATGACATTAAATTTCACCATGACAGACACCTCTGCCCATCACTGAAATCTACCTTAACTGAAAGAACTGGAAATAAATATTTAGAGAAAAAGAAAGAAAAGTCTCATCCTTGCAAATGATACATGTCAATCATTTTAGTTAAAGCCCATTCACATATCCTTCACATGTGAATAACAAACAGGTTTCACAGGCTTACATAACAAACACAGCATTTTTTCCTGTCCAGAACACGTGGAAATGAGATCCAAACCTCTCCTTAACTGATGCTGCTTTGAGGAAACATGTATAATCTCTACAAAGCCAGGTGTTCCACATTATAAATTCAAAACTGAAGATAGTGATTCTATCTAAGGCTTTCCCACAGGAAAAGAAAATGAATTTATGTTGGTAGATAGTAGCAGTGTCTATGTTTAGACAGATTGCAATGAAGTGCAGGTGTTTTTACCACCAGCTGGCCCAACCTCCTACTTGCAAAGGCAGGAAAAGACAGTTCAGACGCTGGAGAAAGGCTTGCCTTGGGCCCCGTGGTTGAGAGGGCAGAGAAGGCTTCAATTCACTGTGTTACATTTCAACATACAGAGCATGTATATACTGTTATTCTCATTTTTTTGTCCTGAGCACCACAGAACATCTTTGTGCCCTGGAACAGGGCAACATTGTTGGCTGATGACAGTGCTAATTAAGCCATCTCATTATCTCTCTCAATGTTATGTGTAATATATCTTGAAAAAAAAAAAAGGCGGAACAAGATCTGTGCAGGAGGCAGATAAGCAGGACAAAAATTAATTAAAATACAAACAACCCTTGTTTCAGGTTGCACAGAGCACCAAGCACTGTGGCTGAACACAAAAAACTGCAAGCAATCATATCATGGCCTCATGGTGGCATGACAATAAAGACAATTAGTACCTTTGGAAAGTCTTTGCTAAAAGCAGATGGAAATAAACATCACTCTCTTCTGGACAATAACCCAGCCTTTTCTTCCTGAATGTCAAACTGCTGTCTGGGGTCATCTCAGGAGTGTAAAACAAATGGGGGTATCATGACAAGGCTGTTTATCGTTCTCAGAGTAGGCCTCAGGAGATGGGAATCAGCACCTTGATCCTCCCCAGACCTCCTGGCTGACCTTGGACGAGACATTTATATTGTGATTTATTGAGCTGACCCNTGGCTGATGACAGTGCTAATTAAGCCATCTCATTATCTCTTTCAATTTTATGTGTAATATATCTTGAAAAAAAAAAAAAAGGCGGAACAAGATCTGTGCAGGAGGCAGATAAGCAGGACAAAAATTAATTAAAATACAAACAACCCTTGTTTCAGGTTGCACAGAGCACCAAGCACTGTGGCTGAACACAAAAAACTGCAAGCAATCATATCATGGCCTCATGGTGGCATGACAATAAAGACAATTAGTACCTTTGGAAAGTCTTTGCTAAAAGCAGATGGAAATAAACATCACTCTCTTCTGGACAATAACCCAGCCTTTTCTTCCTGAATGTCAAACTGCTGTCTGGGGTCATCTCAGGAGTGTAAAACAAATGGGGGTATCATGACAAGGCTGTTTATCGTTCTCAGAGTAGGCCTCAGGAGATGGGAATCAGCACCTTGATCCTCCCCAGACCTCCTGGCTGACCTTGGACGAGACATTTATATTGTGATTTATTGAGCTGACCCTTAACTGTGTGTAATGATGGTGTCTGCAAGGCAGTCAACTGTCAGGTGTTTCACCAGTGGGGCAAATGAGTTTAGGGTGTAATTTAGCAGTGGAAAGAGATGGGATTTTCCTCTTTCCATGGGTAGATTGCAGGGGAACTCCTTCTTGAAAACAAAAGGGAAACTATACGGCAGTACACCTGTTGCACCTGAGGAAAACCGAGAAAGCAGACACATGATTAATCTGAAGGAAACACAGAACTGTGGCATGTTTGCAGTGTTTTATTACCAGCCCAAAGCAGTCTGAAAGGCAGTGTTGCTCTACTAGGATCCTGTGGTTTCTGGTAGACTTAAAGTGCATTACATATGGGAATGATGGAGCTATGGATTAATTCACTGGCTGAAAGAAGAAAATAAAACCAGAAGCTCTCTTCCTAAAATAATGCATATCTTTTCAGCACAGTAATTGGAAGAAAGCACAATTTAAATTGCTGACTTCTGTTTTCCCTTCATGGATAGTATTTGGGTTTCATTAAGACTGATCTTTGATTTAAAGTAAGTAACTGTAAAATTATAAATTTCAACTGCAGACTGTTACTCATAAAAGGTCTCTGAAGGGCTGATCTATGAAGAAAAAAGATTCCCTAAACATTGTGTATTTGAAATTACACCAACAGCATCAGTAATAAAATTAATTCTTAGAGGACTATGGACATCTGTAACTGAGAGTTTCAAATTTTCTATGAATTATTTCATCATATCAATAACTCTTTAAGACTAAACAGCTGAGTGATAACTACTCATGGATTTTAGAGGAAGAGGAACTCATGATGAACAAGGAGACCATAATACATCTCTGAAGAATGTGAAGTTCTTACCTATCTGTACATGAAAAAAAAGGCAGAGTTATGTTTTTAGACCTGTAGAACAGATCAAATCTTCCTTTGATGTTGAGACTGGGCCCAACTCTTTACAAATAAAGACCAAATTTCAAGCATCCTCCCATATACAAATAAGCCAAAGGTGAGGTGGGTGGGAGAAATGCTTTCTTTGCTTTCTTTATTGTTGGAGAAAGCAGGTTGCTGGATGCATAACAAAGAGAAGAACTCAGGAAAAATTGAGAACAAACTTTCTACTCATCTACAGCAGGCAAGGAACAGAAGAGGAAATGTAGTTGAGTTCCTCACTCTCTCTAAGAAGTCCCTTTTTTACCTCAGTGAACTGTACTGTACCTCAGTAACTAAACTCAAAAGACGAAGCTCTCTTCATTCATGGAAGTCAAGGGCAGAGCAATATGGACCATAAAACAGGACAGTACAGATTAATGGGTCTAATAAAACTGAGAGAAAAAATTAAGTAATTCTCCAACAGAGAAAATCAGAAGGAAATATTTCAGGGAGCACTGAAGTCAGCTGACAAAATATTTAAGACCAAACCTTTACATAGAGCAGACATACCATAGTTTTTATCCATAAGCATTTCAGTTACCATAACAACTTGATCTATTCACTCAATTATGTCATTTTTATCTCAGCATTTTGGAATTTCAGTGGTTTGTTTAAGAACTGCAGTTGTTTTGAGAGCATAGTGAAGACTTTAAAATTCATTAAAGAGTGAAGACTACGCTTTTTTAGTTTTACTTTTGGAAAATGAAAGTTTTACACTTATTATCCAAGGGGTAACTTTCATATTTAACAAATAATAGCTACATGGCTTCAGAAGGTAAGTTCCTGGGGCAGAAGTTATCTTTTACAGACACAGAATTTATGATTTTACAGCACAGGAGAGTCTTCTTGCTTGTAGGCTCTCTACTTAAACATAGTAAATACTATGGCTTTATAAAGGTAATAAATGTAACAGCATTATAAATGCATTATATTTTCATGCAAATGTAATAAATATAATTAATGGTAACCAGAGGTCATCTCTACAGTCTAACTCCAAGTAGGCAATATCACCCATTTTAATTTCTATGAGGAAAAAGCCATTTTTCCTCATAGGAAAGGGAAAAAACCCTTGTGTCCTCTGTATAAAGCACCCTCTGAGCTCTTATCTGTGGCATTTGGGAAGACAAGACTAATTTCATTGCTTTTAAATAAACCTCTCAATTTTCC
>VYZS01030656.1:1262-13179 GCA_013400695.1 Neodrepanis coruscans | reverse complement strand
CGCGGCGGGGACTCCGCCGGGACGGGCCGGGCTGGCGGCAGCGCGGCGCCGGCGGGGTCGGGAAGGGCCGCCGGCCCCACCCCGGGGCACGGAGGGGACAGGCCGGGGGCAGTTGCCCCTCGGAGGCCTGATGCTAGTAGAGCGGGTTTGGGTCCCTGAGAAGGCAGGACCCGACTGGGATTCCCGGTCTCTCTGCTGCTGGGCTCACAGGCTCTCGAGTATTTAGCCTCGCTTCCCCTCATAGGACCATTGTTAGGTTTAACCTACCATCTTAACGAACGGCCTGTTTGCAGAATACATACACATAAAGAATACATGTAGAGCCTCGGATGGCTGAGCATGTTGGGAGACCAGAACCAGAAGGCAATGCCTTTGCTAAGAGCTCCAATCCTCTTCTGAGTCAGCACTGCATCCAAAAGGTCTTCCTTTTGGCATTTTTGGCATCTGTCTTTTCTTCAGGGATGAGTTTCCAGTCCTTATGCTCATATTTCTTTTTAAAGCTCTGATACAGCTCTTCAGATCTACTCTCAGATCTAAACTGGACCTCTCACAACTTTGAGAGGAACATTACTTCATGGTGACTGATATAAGACCTGTATGGAGTTATCCTGTTGAAAGACACTGGTGGATATCCAAGGACTGATGGAAATCCAGATACAGGTCTAGATGTATTTCCTTGGTGGTGCTGGCAGTGTTCCTTTCCTGAGCATCAGCCTATGCCAAAACTAGACTTCTATCTGGCTCCTCCTGGATTACAGTGATCCCTCTGATTCCTTAGAAACTGCTGTTGTCCGTGCTAGTGTGGGACTGAACTTGCTCCTTATGGCTGTATGTTGGCTCTGCAGGGAAGCTTGGACACCAGATTCACACTGCAGTTCTGCTACTGTAATTTCAATGGATGCCACGTTCTGAAGGCACCAGGGTCTGCAAACTAGAAAAGCAGCAGCAAAGTCTTAGGATCTCTCTTTGTTTTAAAGGAGAGGACCACACCTGAAAATATTTATTAATATAATCTCTGTGAGTAGACCCTTCTCTTTCCCCTGAATAGCATTTCTTTGAGGATTGGACTAGATGATCTTTAAAGGTCCTGTCCAACCCAAACTGTTCTATAATTCTGTGATATCTATGATTCTATCTCACCTTTGACTGGAACATTTTGTAGCCATCATTCCTCTTTTTTACTATTTAATTGTTGTCAGAAAAAATCAGTAAGTGAGTATTGTTACTGCAGACACAAAGGATTTAACAGCTAATATTGCTCTGAGGCCATGGGTGAAACCAGGTCAGTTCAAGAAAACTGTGGCAGCAAAGACTGCTGTGGACTCTTTTTTTTCACATTTATCTGGTTCCGTTACTAGCCAGGTTCAGGGTGATGGGAATTCCATGAATGTTACGATATTATTTTAATTTTATGCTCCCTGTTTTCTTAGTTTATAGAATAATGGAATGATCTTCTCTACATTTGTCCTGCATATCTCTGCAGGCTGGGAAGAATGGCAGTGAGAAGCAGCCCCATGCAGCTAAAGATGCAGGGGTTTGTGCATCAGCTTGCTCTTTGTGAAGGGGTGGAGGGGAGAGATAACACGATGGTGGGATGAACTGAACAGAAGAATACACACAAATCTGAAGTGGCTGCCAAGTCAGATTTAGCAGAGCCATTCACCTGAATCCATCTGTGCTGACAAGTGCAGTGTTCAGAGAGGGACAAAGACAAATATCACATACAAAAAAGGTTCATTAAAAAATGTTTCAGGAAATTCTAGATTTTTTTCAGGCCTGATTTTAAGGTAATTGTGCACTGGAACAAGTACCAACAACCCCCACGTCCCCAGGATGACCAACACATGCCCAGGAAAGAGCTATTCATGGCTAATGCTGCTTCACTCCAGCCCCTGGTCTCCACTGAGAGGCATCAGCTGCTCTTTCTAGATGAGGTTACTGGTTGACTGCCTTCTCCTAGCAGGGACGCCAGCCTGGCTGTGCCTGTGCTTGGCCATCACAGCAGCAGGTTGGGGACATGCTGGGACAGAGCTCTGGGCCTTGGCTCCAGCCAAGTGAGCAGAGTTGGCAGAGCCGTGCACCCACCCTCTTGGAAAGCCAGTGGGAAAACAGGGACAAGCACAACCCTCCTTGGTGAAACACAGCCAAGCAAAGGGTCGAACGGGAAAAGGGAGAGTGTTTTGAACATCAGCAGGTTGCAATTATTTTCTGAAGAGAAAGTGAAGGGGTATTCAGAAAAGAGTTGTTTGTGCATCAGGAGACTGATATTCTCACCTCTACTTTGTGTGGAATGTATCGAGTTGAGCCACATGAGGGGCACTCACCTAAACTCACCATAGACACTGCTCTAGTGGGAGGAGACTCTTAGTGCACTGACATCATGCAGTTATCCCAGTATGGCACTGCCCTTTTGAAATTCCAGAAGTGCCCAGTAAATTGGGGAAACATCCTCTGGGAGCACTCAAATATTACTACCCCCAGTTTATGAAGATCCAGAGAATTTAAAACCACCATAATGGATGTTTAGACCTAAAAATCTGGTGTCCATATAGTAAATTACCCAGTTTGCAGAGATTCTGAATACATCCTACCCCTATAAACCCAGCACATAATCTAATTCCAGGACACAGCCACAGTTCTGGGGAGCAGAGATATTTCAGAAAGCCAGAAGAAGCCTGTTTACTTCTTGGTGGGGGGTGGATTTGGAAGAAGAGCAAACTGTATGTTATAATTGCACAAGGATGGTTTTTGCATTTTTGCTAACATATAATGAAAGCCACACTTGGGACTCAGCAATTTTATTGTTTATAAACATATGTATTGTGTGCATAGAAATACTGCAGAAGAAAACTGAACATAACACAATCTTATTTTGTGAAACACCCCCTAGCTAATAAATATTATACCTATCAAAATATAAATATAACCTCAGAAACATCACTGCTCCTTTATAGCAATGTCCTCAATCTTGACAAACCCCTGGTTCCTCCAAGGATGATGAGGGCAGCATGCCAGAAGCTTGTGAGCCTGCAGACACCCCTGCCACAGAGCGCAAAGATGTGTAAGGCAGGAAACTATGCCTTGCCCATATCCATCTGAAAAGATATTCTGGCTCCTAAAAGCTACCCTGGAACCATGGATCTAAAAAATACTAAAAAATTAAGTCTCCTTCTATGAAGAAATAGTTCAACACAGGATATGTGAGATCATGAGATTACATTATTTCCTTGTTCCATTTTTGTTGGCAAACATATTTGAACCTGACTTTTGTAATGACAGGAGATTGCTGCTGGAAGTATGCACCTTACAGTTTTTGTAAGCTGCTTTCACATAAGGTTTCCTCATGTTCTCACCTGCCCAAACAGAGAAGCATCAAAAATACATCCTGTATGTACATATTATCTGTGAGTCCTCTTGGCTTCTCTAGTTATTGTTAATGCTTAGCAGAAAGTCCTGATCTTATTTACAAATTCTGCAGGACACCAACGCCCACACATTTGGTTTTGAGATCAGTTATGTCAAAACAGTGTCTCTGTTTTGCAATTAAATGATAGATTTTAATTGAAATACCGAGAGATGGATTTTGTTTATACCTTCTTCTGCTGTCATCACATAATGTGGAACTCCCTGTTGAGAAAGACCCCAGGCAGTCCATTCGCATTGGACTTTGATCAGTCCCTTTGTTCACAGAAGAGATGGAAGTCTTTACTTTTGATGATTCAGTTACTCTTTGAAGTATGAGAAAACTCTTGTCATTATCACTGGTGCACTGAGCACATACTCTGCATGTTTTTTCCTCATGGCTCCCTTCTGAGCCCTCCAGCTCCTTCCTTCCAAACACACCAGTTCAGGAATAGCTTCCTGTACCTTTCACAGATAATCAGGTCCCACAACTCCATCTTGTCCTGGCCTGGAAAGCACATCACTGTGCACTGCTCAGTCCTCCATACTTTGTTCAAATAAATTGGATGGAGGGCATATATTAATCTTCTGATGTAGAAAGACTGAAGAAAAAAACAATATAAACCTTCAGTTTTGACTTCTCTCCTCCAAGAATGTTTCCATTTGCATCAGAATCCCATTTTCCCACTCACTATACAATGCAATCTGAGAGAACTTCAAGACTCTTCAGAACACTGCTTTGTCTATTCCTCCTTTACAAACTCTCATGAACACACAGACGCCTCTTCAGTTTACCAGGTATCCAAATCCTGTTCTTGTTATGACACCATTGCAGAAAAATTCATACAAAGGCAAAACAAAACTATCTTAAAATATCAGTATCAGAAATGCAGTCACTAAAAACAGCCTGCTCTGGTGTCTCCCTTGCTTATTCACATTCAGAGCTTTCAGGTCCAGCCTGCTCTGAATTAGAGAGCTGTGGAAAGGTCCTCCTCAGTTAAAGACAGGTTTTTCTTTTCCTCAGGGAAGATCTTCATTTGGGGGTTCACAGAACTGCAACAACAATGTCAGATTTCTTAGTTTTGAGGCTGTAACTTCGAGAGAAATACCTTTGCTGGATTTTGTGGTTCAGGACTCTGTCCTCAATTGTTGCTTCTGCCTTTAGGATGCAAACAACATTCTTGGCCAACCCAAAGCCTGTATCTGTCTAGGCTCTGGAAGACCCGGGGATATCTTGTCTGTCTGGAAGTACCAGCCTGTGCCCTCTCTTCCTCCTGAGGCAAACAGCAAGTGTTTATGGTGAGAGGATTCCTGTTAATGCTTTGTGGGGGAAAAATCCAGCCTCTTCTCCTCTCAGGACTCTCCTAGATGTGCTGAGCACACGGTGATTACAGATCTAACTCAGAGATTTCACTCAGCTGAAACAGCAGAAAAGAAAAGGATGGCCGCTCATCTTTTCTCTGGGCAGGGGAGAGAAGAGAGAGGAAGAACATTATTGTTGGCTTGAGAGGAATGGCAAAGTTAGCAAGGAAAAGCTCATGAAGAAACCGAGTATTAACCAAAGTACAATCTATTCCTATAGAGAAAATGCCAATGGAAGAACCAACTTCCTTTTGTGCAATGTTTCTTTACTAGCAGTGAATTTTGCCTGGTGGACACTGAGTACCTTGGAATGGGTTAGCTACCATTTTTACCACCACTTAGAACTAAGCCCCACAGATCTGCAGCTTTCTTAGGAAGGAAACTGTTGAATTGACTTGAGTTAGGTGCACTACTTGGACTTCCCAGTGAAGTCAACCCACTCTATAGAAACAGCAGCTTAAATAAAAGGTAGAGACATGAGAGTTTGCTTGCTAGTGCAGATGAAAGCTACAGTGCTTCACATCAAGGATTTTATCTTGTGTTAGGCTGGGATGTGTACACCTCTCTCTCCTCCTTAAAGCCAAGGGAAGAGAGCTCTTGTCTTTGGGGCTCTCCCATTACAATACTAACCATCCTCCAGCAGTAGCTCATGACATCATAAATTGCCTTGGAGGCCAGCTTGGGTTTGTAGAGCCGAAATCCTGCATTGATTTCTTCCACCACTTCTGCATTGGTGCGATTCTCATAGGGGATTTTACCTTCACTGAAGACCTCCCACATCACCACTCCTAAAGCAAACAAATGAGAGAAATCACAAAGAAGCAAATAAAATCATCAGCAGGCCCATGTCTACCTTCCACATGCTCTTCTCTGCAGCTCAACATTGGTGTTAGTTACTTGGAAAAGCATTTTCACTTGGATTCTCAGTACACATCTGAAAAATCAAGCAGGTCCTAACACAGATGTTACAGTTTCAGGATGCCAACCAGGATCTCTGCTGTGCACTGGAATGGGTGGAAGTACCAGTCTGATTTCTCCACATCTTACTTTGATAGTCTAGCACACTGGGATGTCTTTCTCCATGCGTCAGATAAAGTCTGTGTTACATGTCAGAAAGCAGAGTGGTGTTGTATGTCTTCTCCAAAACTGTGAAGAAGAGGGAATGCTGTGCATGTGCTCCATCCAGATGTGCAATCTGAGAAAGAGAACCTGCTTTTTTCACTGATTCTGTTGATCTGTTTTTATTTCCAATTAATCACATACAAGAGATATGTGATTGATGTTCCTGCCTGCAGTGTGCCTTGTACCCAAATTTGTTGATTTTGGTGAGACTCAGTAGCGAGAAAGCTCTATGAACTGCTCCATTCCTGTTAGTGAGCTTAGTACAGGGAACACCTTGCCTGGAAAACATCCTGGGTAAGTGTGATTCACTGGAATGAATTCACATGCAATGATAGTGGAATTTGAAAGGATTGCAGCACATTTTTCCTTTTTTCCTAAACAGTCAAAAGTTTTCCTATGATTACTGCTCAGAGCAGTACAAAAACTTCTCTGGTGTAGTGGAAGAGAGACAGGCAAAGACAAATACACTGCAGTTGGCCTCCAAGTCAGAGAGGATCTGCAAATGGAATGAATACAAGGCATATGGGTTATCGTTAGCTTTAATTTCTTTGGTCACATATTATGCCTGTTTTAGTAAACTGTGTTCACTTGTGTTAGAAAAGGGAGACAGACTGTAGGTAGACTGTTCTGAAATAAAGCCGTGCAACTTTACAGTCAGCTTTGCTCAATAATGCTTGCTTCTGTCTTTGATATCTACCACTAGGAAGGTGCATGGAGTCTGTAGCTCCACACCAATGATACTTGCTCTACTGAAGAATAAGCAAAATAGTTGTACTTCCCCAGTGTGCAGATTCCTGGGAGTTTTTCAAACCCATTTTGTTCTCCTGGGCACAGCAGGATTTCAGACCTGGCAGAAGAAATGAATGGGCTGCGGAATAGCAGAGCAGAAAGCTGCTCACAGTCAGGAGACCATGAGGAATCCTCTTACACAAACCCCACTGGATGAGAAGATAATGAGTCTGACAGATGTACAAGCCACTGTCTGCGCCTCTCACAAAGAAGGACTGACCAACACAAGCAAAGTTCACCTGTATTTCAGTCAGACCTTAAACTGGAGTGAGCCAAGTTTCCTAATCTTGACTTGACTGTAAATCAATCTGAGCACCCTTTTTGGAAGCATCTGGCTCCCAGTGTACAGGCCAGTTTCTGCTTTGTGAAGCAGAAGAACATTCTTACCAAAGTAGTACCTTTCCCTGTGTTACTGTCTCTTTGCTGTGAGGTGTCAGCAATAGTTCCACTGACAAAAGCTGTTCCTTGATATTACATGATGAGTGCTGACAGCCTTCTCCACATGCCAGGGAACATGGAAAGAGGAATTATACTCCCTGCTAAGTTTATGAAGGTGGCTGGTGGGCCTGAGCACCCAGCTCCCATCACACCGCTCGTAGCCCACCCCAGGAATGCACAGCTTCAGCCACAGCAGAATACAGCAATGGGCAAGGGAAGTACAGCATTCACAAGCACAGACTAGGAAAGGTTATAATCCCGCATTATTTACTGCTGGGCCCGGAGCTGAGTGGCACCCCATTGACTGTGTGTTGTGCACAGCACACTGCCCCGATTCATTCTGTGATACGGAGATTTGCATGTTGGTTGGAGAGGGGCCAGGGCCATGAGTGTGCCAGATTACAGCCCAGGGCATAGCCTTTGTTATGGCTTTGGGGAAAAAAATACACAGCGGTGTTCTTATCTATGAGGGTCCAGAAGGGAGACCAAAGAATGGACACAATTCATAAAACAATGCTTTGGGGAGCAGGAAATGAGGTGAGAAGTGGGAGCAGTGAAATAATATTTTCAGATCAGCATAAAGCAAATGGAGTCAGCAGAGCAAACTTGGAAAGGCAGAGGGTTTGAGTGAGGAATCAGTGTCTAGGACTGATGAAGAGAGATGAAGTGCCTAAATATCTTCCCTGTCCTGTCCTGTCCTGTCCTGTCCTCTCCTCTCCTCTCCTCTTTTCTCTTCTTCTTTCCTCATATAATCTTGAATCTCCTCATATAATCAAGAAAAGGCTCTCCAACCTTTTCTTGGACATTCCTGCTATATCAGCATGAAACACAGTTCATTATTTTGCATTATACAGCATTGCACAGGTATAATACCAATTAAATTGGCAATATCTGCAGTGTTCCAAAGTATCTAAGTAGTTTGCTTGTTCTCCTTTCTTTCACTTAAATTATTTAGGCTTGCTTTCCTAAGCCATTATTCAGGCAAAACACCCTTGGAGTCCAGAGGATGTAGTGTTAAGAAGAGTTTATTTGAGGACTGAGCCCTTAGGTTTTCTGAGCTTGGCTTTGTTGAATTTTTTTTCTTTTTTACAAGAGTTTCTTACCAAAAGACCAAACATCAGATTTGGTGCTGTAGTTGCTATAGGAGTAAACCTCTGGAGCAGACCACTTGACTGGAAACTTGGTACCAGTGGAGCTGGTATACTGGTCATCCAGAACAATCCTGTAATGGGAAAACATGAGAGAGTGCTGAGTAACTCCCCATTGCAGGACATCCCTGAAAGGACAGGGTGTGCAGCCTCAGTGGCATTACCTCGACATCCCAAAGTCGGACACTTTGACCACGTGAGATTCCCCCACCAGGCAGTTCCTGGCAGCCTGCAAGAAAAGAAGGCACAAAGGCAGGAGGTCAGAGCTGAAAGACTGTCACAGCCACTCAGTGGCTTTCATTCTGGCAAAGCAGGTAGTGCTTAAAAAAGAGCATCAAAGTGACATTGTGCCATACAAAGAGGACAAAACCCTGAGCTTCTTATGCTTTCTGTACATTTTACAGCATGTTCCTGTTGCCAGAAAAGCTGTTCAACCATCAATCTGACTTGCAGGCCCTTACTGCCCATTAAGGGTGGAGAAAGACCTTAAAATATCCACAGCTACTCACAGTTCTTGCTCCCTAGTGAAACAGAAACAGTGACTGATGGAGTCTGATTGAATACCACCTAATTAAAAGTATTTTATCATCCATGCATGTTTATACATGAATTATACTATAACAGGTCTTTTTGTCCTCTTCACTGATTTTAGACATGAAGAGTGGTCAGTACCCAGGAACAAGAGTCCTCTTGGGGAGTCTGCTTGGGGAACAAAAGAGTCCACTCAGGAAAACAGACAAATTTTATAGCCTTGTTTCTTCTCTCCGAAACACAATTAAGGGAAATAGATTAATCAGCACTCCAGGGGTTGTGTTTTTTTTTCCTAAAGTATTGGTGCTGCCTCTGCAATAAATGCAGACACAAGATCCCCTGTAAACAGGCAAGAGGACTGCAGAAGCTGAAATTAAAGAAGGAAGAAAGCACAGGAGAAAGTCCACCTGAAGCAAAGAAAAAGTCTGTCTGGGAGCAGCATACCAGATCTCTGTGGATGACACAGTTTTGTTCCAGGTAAGTCATTCCTTCACACACATCTTGGCACATCCCCAGCAGGGTTTCCTTGGAAAAAGTGCCCCGCTGGCTCCTGAGATAGTCAGACAAGCAGCCATTCTCCATGAACTCAAATACCAGGCACAGAGGAGTGTTCTCAAAGCATACACCATAAAGCTGGACTAGCTTGGGATGAGACAACTTCCTGTGGGATAGAAAGGGAAGGTGGAAAAGAATAGGCTCAATGCCTTCTATTCTTACAGCAAGTGTATAATATACAGCAACTTATGCCACTTTGGTGCACCCCACTCTCTGCGAAGGCCAACTTGGCAGATGTGTAGACCAAGTCTAATGTCAAGTAGGACTAAGTATGATCCCATTTTGATGGTAATGGTCACCAAAAGACTTTTCTGCATGGAAAATCATACAATCAAAAAAAACCCCAAAACCAATTTCTGTCTATTTTGAAGGGAGGAAAATGTAAAAAATACAAACAAAGTCAATAAAACCAAAGAGGAATATATTCAGTTGTGCAAAGCAAAAAAATTTGCAGGTGAAGTTTTTCAATAAACCTCCCTCAAATTGTAAGATATTTCTCTATCTAATTATTTTTGACAAAAAACACTTTGTTTTCCAAAATGCACCATCAATTAACACTGCCTTCCAGAACAATAGAGATCTGGCAGACCATTCTAGATATTGACAGATTTAGAAGAATAGTAACACCTACACTTTGAATTGCCTTCCTTTGTGACTGCCACAGCCCACCTGTCTCTCTATATAACATTTAGATACATAGCAGATAATCCAAGTTTGATTTCCACATTCATACTCTTGGCAACAGTTTGGTTCAGTCTTATGAATCCCACAGGGGCTGATTTTCTTTGTGAATCTACTACTCACATCAAGACTTTAGCTTCCTCAGTGAAATCCTCTTCAGACATTGCTCCTTCACGGATGGTCTTTATGGCTACTTTTGTCTTGTCCAGCAAGTAGCCAAGGTAGACCACCCCAAACTGACCACTGCCAATCTCCTGCACACAGGTGAGCTCAGAGGCATTAATGACCAATTTTCCTGTTGATTGTAAGGGAGAAAGGGTAAGGATTGAGTGGTAGGATGTCAAACAAAAAGCTTTTGTGTGAGACAGGGCTCAGAATGAGACTTTCTGGCTCTCCTTCAAATTGGCTGTCTGACCTTTGATAGCTCATTTGACTAGTCCATGCTGCAGGTCATGTTCAGGAGTAGGAACAACAACATACCCTCTCCCCCCACTTTGTCTTGTCTATCCAGTTCTTCAGGGAGAATTGTTTCTGCCATGCATATGTGCCCTGCTGAGCACAACATGGGTTTTGAGCTTCTTTGATGTCTCCAAGGATTAAAATAAGGATGATACTGGCAAAATTCTGTTGACAATACTCAAATGGAGGCATCTTTCAGGAGGGACTCAGCTTTCATCAGATTATGTTACACTCCCACTCCCATCCCCTTTGTTCAGCATTCATTTCAGTATTTAATGTTGACTTCGTTGAGACCCTGGGGTTCTCATCAACTTCCTCAAGGCATTGCACTGTCAGTTCAGTCAGTTATCACTGGTAATGAAAAAGATGATAATCCAGTGAACAGTGCAGTGTAAGGACCTAAAGAAAGCTATTTATTATGGCTAGAGTCACATGAATATTCATCAATATCCATGTGGATAATGCAGGATTACCCAGTTAAGAAGCAAGGGGTGTGATTCCCACACAGTCATGAGAGTACCATACCATAGCTGAGCCCTGCAGTGATGGGGGCCTTTTTTCTCCAGGAGGACACTGCATACCGCAACCGAGTGACGAGGCCTGAGTGACAGAGGGAAAGATGGGTTCCAGTTATTGTCACAGCTATGGGAGGTGTGGCTGTCACTACCCCATAAGGCAGTTTGGGTACTGAAAGCAGATTTATTGTACTGAGTTCTCAGCTCCACTTGAGGGCAGCTGAACCTCTGAGCAGACTGTGATTTCCTGCCCGTGAGAAGGAAGCCAATTCAGAGCACTTTCAGCTTATTTCCCATTTTCACTATGTCAGCAAATGTGAGCTGTGAGACTTTATTAACTGATGAATTTCCAAATTATACCTTTTATTTGCAGGGTGTTTTTTAAAGTCCAAGGTTTCCCATGATACTCCTGCACTGTAGGGATGGGAGTCTTTGGTGACTCCCATGTCTGGCTATGGATCCTGGCCATGTCCTTGAATTTGTGTCAAATTATGGCCCAGGGATATATCACCTCCTGGGCAAGAAGGCTCTGCTGTGTAATTCAAAGAGGTTGCTTGGCCTGGCAGTGGAGATACACCCCAGGATGCATAAAATGTCATTGTGACATGTATGTTGGTCACAGTCAGCCTTACAAGGACAACCAGAGTGAAGATGTAATGCTGGAAGCTGGAAACTGGCCTTAAATGGTCATTTTCTTGCCATCCAAGCGCCAGGATAAGTGGAAGAAGGAGTCATGTCTTTTAACATTTCATTGTAAAGACAGAGGGCTTGGAAGCCTTCGTTCATTCAAAACAGTCACATCAACAACTTCCCTGGTCAGTATCAGCCTTCACTCACCTGCTGCATTGTGCTGGTGGTAGTTGATGAGGTCAGGGATGGAGTCAAACACGTGCTTTTCTGCCAAGTAATATCGTT
>VYZS01030652.1:0-15418 GCA_013400695.1 Neodrepanis coruscans | reverse complement strand
TAATAAATCTTGTTGCATTTCTTGTAACCAGCTCTCATCCAAGTGCTAGTTAGATAGCTCTCATCCAACTGAGACAGGTGGAGAAGCTACTCTCACTGTTAACTCCTTTTTAAAGACTCCTACTGTTTCTTACTAATAAGTTACGTATATGTCTCCTGAGGCATTCAACACCAGCTGAACCAGTTTACTTTCATTGTATAACTGTGTCTATTACTATGTCAGTCTTCCCTAAATGGTCTCTATTACTGGCAGAATTGTCAGAAATAGGTTATTTGAAAGAGATGCTCAGTATAGTTTATAACAGCTACAGTACTCTGAAGACAATACTGGTGATATTTCAGAGAATACATTTGAAGACCCTGTTAGACTGAAGATGATGATAAGGAATTTCTCTTGTGGAACTATGACCATCCAAAATAGTAGCAACAAGTGAGGGGGTTTTGGCACTAGGAGTGAGAAGCAAATGAGAGGTGTAAAGCACATGGATTCACATAGATCTAAAGGAAAATTTAAGTAGGTGAGAATTTTTTTTTTTCTTAACAGAAGATGGCAAAAGAAGACATTGGTTATGGAAAGAAGAGAAAGCAGAAAAATTCAGATGTAAGGGATATGTTCACATGCAATATTTTGGTCTTCTCAAATTAGATGTTCTCTTTCTCAGAGATATAATCACTAAATATTAACATAGGTTAACATTTAATATGTTGTTGCCAGTATTACAAAGACATAATTTTGCAGCAGGAAGTCCTTTTCTGGCAGTGTGGCTCTGAAAGCGTAATTTTCAAATGCTTTTCAGAGTTTATGCATGGGGAGTGAGGCTCTTTGCCTTATGAACTTTCACATTATTTGGCTGAGCAAAATAGATGCTCTTGTCCTTTCAGGATAGAGTTTCAGCCATAATACTTAATTTCTGACCTTTGTGGGTTTAACTTATAATCCATTCAGAAAACTGGCATGAATATATGCATCCACAACCTGAAGCACGTACCAAAATTTAGAATAAGTAGCTGATGGGCATGCATAATACTTGTGGGGGGTTTTGTGATTTTGTTTTTGTTTGGTTGGTGGGTTTTTTTATTGTTGTTGTTTGGTTGGCTGGTTTGTTTTGTTTTTTTTTTTTGTTATATCATTGAGATGTTTAATTTTTACTCAGAACTAGAAGTATATATTGGTAGATGTGTATGTGCTTTAGAACACTATGTGGTGTTGAAAAGCAGAAAATGTGCAACATATGAGCTGAATAAGAGGACAGCAAACAAGAAATTTTTCATTTTTTGTATTAGTTTAAAATTTGAACAATGATTTTTTAGAATATATTATAAAAATTACTCCAAGGCTAAAATCTTATTTCAAGTTTCAGCATGCTGTGAATTTTTATGAACAAATTATAAGCCCCTGAATATAGGATTTTATATAGTGAAAAGGCTGACAGTCCCTTAACTATAATACCAAGAATAGACACTGCTATACAGTAAAAGGAACTCTTATCCAGCAGAAAGGTGAATCTATAAGTCATTGTTATGACAAGTACCTTTCTATTTACTTATATTCAATCTGAAAATTATAAACTTTTTTTTTTTCCCCCCTGGTAAAAAATAGCCTGAATTGGATGTTATTGTTTTCTTTTGCTTGCTTCTCATCATTCTACATCTGTATTGACTCTTCCTTTCAATAATTTTCCTTTGTGATTGCTCAGCTTCATGTTTCTTATAATTTGTTAGGCTAAAATGCTAAAATGTAATATACTTGAAGTTTATACTGGGAGTCTCATACAGCTTGTCAGATCAGAACCTGTCTTTCATCCTAAATGGGCAATGCAAAAGGCCAGAAGAAAATGGAGGCAAAGAAGAAAAGAAAAAGTTGTTTATATTTCTGTATTGGCTAATAGCTGTAAGAATTTGTCTAGAAGAGAATACCTTTCTCTGCAGACAAGTTCTGACAGCTGTGCCATCTGCAGTATAAAATACCTGCTTCTGAAATATATGGTGGTTCTGTGATAGCTGACTTAGAGTTACTTAGATAATGCAAATTATACCTTCTCCTGCTGGAGAATTCCTTCTGTATAATTCTGCTTCCATTTGCTCAGTTTGGCAGCTTACCTTGTGTACAAGCTGTCAAAGTTTGACTAATAGGCCTCTGGGAATCAACTGGTCAGTCAATCTTTTTTTTCCCAGGCTCCTTTGGCGTTGTTGAACTGCTTTGTCATTACAGTAACCAATTTAGTTAGAATTGCTTTTTTATTTGGTGGATCATTTGCTGAAACAGAGACAAAAATTATAGCTGCAGCATGTAACAAATTGAATGGAGAGGGAGTGGTGGGAAGCTTAATTTATTTTTTATTTCTCCTGATATTAAGAGTTCCCAATATGACCTGAGAAAGATGAAAAAAGAAATCTACTTATTTATGTGAGCAATAATTATATATTCTGTGTGAGAAGAAAACATTCTGCTGTGCACTGATGAAGACTTAGTCATTTCATCATGTTCTGCAGCATTGCTTCTCCTGAGTGCACACAGTACTAATAAAACAAGTTAATGGAGTTTATTCTGTCACAAACACTACAATTTCAAAGAGCTGATTGCAGTCTATGGGAAATCAGTGTCTAACAGCCTTTTAAAGATGCACAGTAGTTTTAGCATACTATCCTTCAGAAGATATATATTAAAGCACTCAAGTTAGATGCTTGAGAAGATATGGAGAAAAGAATCAACAGCATCCACATTTTTACCAGTTCACAGATCATTTTATGATAGCTGGATCACAAGAGTCCCTCCATGTTTCCAGTATTTACAAATTCTCCAAATGATAGTTTGCCTGAAAGTTGAATTAGCTAGAATACAGAAACGAGAAATTCACATTTTATAAGATGCATTTAAACCAAATTGTACTGTTTAATAAGTAACTTGCAGCTTGGATTGATGTTGATAAAGATGTACAAACCAAATGCTGTTTCACATTCTCTGAAATTGCATGTTATTCATACTAAAATATGAGGCTGATTATAAGATGCAACGGTAATCAGACTGAATTAATAGGAGCCCTTCAACAAACCTTCATTTTCTCAAGACTCATGACAATCCCTTTAAGTAGACATTGAAAGGATGTACTATTTCAGAAAATAGATTTCAATTGTTATGCGAGGATTGAGGTATATTGGTTTGGGGCTTCCACCCCTTCAGTCTAATTACAATTAAACTTTAAGAAAAGAGAAAAATGAAAAGAAGATGTTTCAATGTTCACTGGACTTCAGGATCAAAGAAATGCATTTCTATTATGGAACACTACTACTTTACTTCACTGTCTCCTCATAAGAGACTCATCTCTTTGGCTCATGGAATACTAATTAAATCTAGGAGATCTTAGGAAAGCTAAGGCTTATTCAAATTTCTAAATTTGAAATTTTCTAACAGATGCAGATACTAATGGGTCTTTGTTTAAAATTTAAGTGCAGAGAAACTAGCAGGAATGCTGTAATAGCATTGGATACAAAGCAAAATAAACTTAGTTTATTATTGGCCTGGTCTCACCATTAGCAGAATGTTCTTTGTTCTTATTTGCAATGCTTTTTGTGGCTTGGTGAAAAATAGGGACAAAAGGGAGGTGGCAGCAGCAGATGTGGATATAAAATGTGTATACTGTTAAACATATGGCCTTAGATGAGTACAAACAGAACAGAAATGGTGGGATTGCCTTTTCCATACCAGAATTTCTGTCATACACATGATATCTAGCCAGTAAACTTCATTTACAGCCAGTACACTGACAATTCCTTGGATACAATAAATGTTGCCTACATAATTTAAATGTATTTAGTGCAGTACGAATGTTTTCTTTTTTTTTTTCCTGTTTCCTGTACAATTTTCAAGCTTAAGGGCATTTTATAAGGAGATATAATCTCATGTATTCAAAGATGTTGTTGATCTCATTTCTGTTTCTCGTGGGGTGAAAACAAAAGTAAAACTGGTCTGTTTTCCTACCGCGTGGGAGCCTGTGCGCAGGGCTGGCGGTGGCGGCGGCTGGGCAGGAGCCCGTGCGCGGGGCTGGCGGCGGCTGGGCGGCCTCCACGGAGGAGGAGCGGGGGCTGCACTGGGGCAGGCTGTGTGGCCGCACCGCTGCCGCCAGCACCGCTGCCCTGGACGCCNTTCTCGTGATTTTCCTGGGAGGTGGACTTCTTCCTCGGGTTTGTTTTTTTTTTTCCCTTGTAGTTTTTTTTTTCTTTTCCCCGGGGGCGGGTGGACTGGCTATTATCTGCGGCTATTGCCCGGGTTTAAAGACCACATTTCTTCCATCAGCACTGAAAATCCCTTCCTGGGGGCTATAGGGAAGGGGAGGGGGGCTTGCAGTTTCTAACTGCCTTGAGTGTTTTTCTTCAGAAAAGCCGAGCGGAGGCTCGTGCTGCTGAGAGTCCTCAGATCGATCGCAGGCCTTCTCTAATTATCCCGGTGTCTCTTTGGGAGCCCCAGAGAGAGACAAGCACTATTCCAGAGTGTTCTCACCCCAACATGGGCCCTGGGAAGCTTAATTTGTCTGTTTTGTTGCACTTTATTGTGAGGTTTTCAGTATGTGTGAAATAAACTGTGATATTTGCATGTTTTCTTTCTTTTGGGGTGTGTGTGTGAATTCTCTCGGACATCTCTTGTCAGAATCACTAATTTTGTGGTAAAACCACAATACCGTTGTTTCATTTTGCTTTGTAAAGTCTGCGTTCAGATAAAATACATGCATTTTCAGAGCATCCAATTAATGATGTATTAAACACTGTATTTTCCCCCAATGTTTTTGAGGTGCATAATATTTTAAACCATTAATTTCTCAAAGTAATTTAGTGCTTCCCTTGTCTTCAATATTAATTTCTAATACTTTCTGTTAGTATATCATGTCTAGATCAATCTGACTTAGTCATATTTCACCTGCAAATCATATAAATATTTCTCATTATCCTATATTCCTGATTAAGGGGCTAACAGTAGGTCAGTGGGATATTGATAATAGGCATATTCTTTATTCTTTTCTCAGACATAGTTTTAAATCCTGAGTAGGTCAGCTGATGCAGAATTTATGGTTTCATTCTGCAATGTAAATGTGCAAAGTTGCATGTGTGAATTTAAAAGCAAGATCAAGAAAGATATCTAGTATGAGACTGACTGGAAGTTGCCTTAGGGAATGAAAAGAAGATTACTCAAACCCTCTGTCAGAAGACTGCAGAAGAGGTTAGTGCCCTGCTAGGATAGCAAGAGCTCTGCTCAAAGCCCCTGACAATCTGATACACCTATTGCTCATCATTTTATGCTTGCTTCAGCTTCTCTTCTTACGAGTCATGAAATCAGCAGGCAATATCTTCTGTCTAATACTGCTGGGCAATACTTAGGGCAATACAGCATTAATCCCTAGTTTAAATTCCATTGACTTTATTGGGGTGTAAGTGGGTGATTACAAGGACGTCTGTACTGCTGAACTACAAAGAAATGCAGTCATGACCTGCAGACTGATAACTTTCCTTTTCTTCTGATAAATTTCCTTCTCCATAGGCTTATGCTCAAATGAACATCTTCGACTATGTAACCTACAAGACTTAAAATATCTTTGTTTAGATATTCAAATTTAAGAGAATAAAAGTCATGAGACAGAATTTTACAAACCCTGTAGAAAACACATGTATGGATATTGACTTCTGCTACAGATTGTAGTTGTTTTGTCCACCTTTTTAGATAGTGTTATGCTCTATCCTTTTTATATGCTTTTCCCTCATGCTGTAGGGAAAAAATAGAAAGGTGTCATAAAATGAGGATATTCCACTAGTTTTATTTGGACTAAAGCTTCAATAACATTTACATCATCTGCTGCTTTTTTGAGTTGTGCTAGTTCTATTAAGTATTGAGAACAGTTGTACAGAGAACATGTAACTAAAATTTGAAGACAAAACAGATATTAATTAATAATAACAACTTTTAATTACATATTGATATTGAAATATACTAACAAAATACTCAAAAAATAAGGTATTATTTCATAGCTTTAGATAAAACTGAGGTTAGTTCTCAGTTTCCATCTACCTATCATAATTTTTCATAACCTATTTTATCTAAAGGAAATGTGAAAATAATCAACCTAACAAATGTATTTATGGGAGTGGAAAGGAATAAGTCCCTACAGGTCTTTATCTATTAAGAATTCTTTAGCTCTATGCTTTATATTAGGTATGATCTATAATTTTTTTACTTTCATATGTTATTCAAGGATTTCCCTTCATACCTAGGTCCCTCAGATCCATCTTTTCCTAGGAAAGCTGTGAAAATGAGGCACCAGGGAAATGAAAGTCCCATTTGAGTTCCTCAGACACTTTATGCAATCCAATGCAGCACCTTTTATTTCAATGTATCTATTGTAATTTGTCACATATTACTGAAATCCTCCCAGGGGAAATACAGCAGCTGTTTAACAATACTTGGCATCAGGCTACAATGTATTAAGGCTGGAACTGATGAGCCAAAACATATCAAACTGAATTGGTAAAATAGGTATGTAAAATGTAAATCCTCAATTGGAATTTGGCCAGCTCTCCAGGACTAAAACTGCTACTCTTGCAAATAGTGCTTTGGAATTAAAACATATTTGTGGGTATGCTAGATAGAAGTCTTACTAATCCCTTTGTTGAGGAACTTGCTAAGAAATATTGACTGTGTAGATACCAGCCAATTTATTGAAGTTGTAGCCCTGGGGAGCTGGTACAAGTTGTAATGCATTATGAATTTTTGCTCTGTGACATTAGTGCAAAATACATACTCATTATAAGTCAATTTTAAATACATTTTTCTAATGTGATGGATCATAGTCAGTATGTAAGACTTGAGATCTACTTATCACTTTTTAGAACTTTATTTCTGGACAGCAAAAATTGTTTGTATCTCCAGTGTTTTTAAAAAATATTGATGTTTTGGATGCATTATGAAGCTCATTAAAGTTTAAATTAAAGTCATTAAAATGTTGAGAAAACTGAGGCAATAAAGATTTTTTTTGCAGTAGTATCATCTCAGGATTTGAACCACGGTCTGAGGGCAGTTGTACTTTATCTCAGTTGTACTGAGAGATAAAGAAAGATATTTCAAATGAGTAGAAATGTGTGAAGTAGAAAGACTGGTAGCAGATGATCTCTAAGGGAGAAGAGAAAGTACTGCTCGAGAAAGTACTGAAAATTATGGTTTAAAATAAAATATAGAAAGGATGACTAAACCAGAAGAGATGATATGAGAGAAATACTTCCTCTCTTAAAACTAGGAAGGTAGAAGAATTCTGTAAATCTTGGAATGTGTGTATTGCTGGAACCTATATCTGCAGTAGTCATTGCTGACAAATAAAGCTCAAATCAATCCAAGGATTCAAGTAAAAATAAAACTGAAAGCTGAAAATCAAATATCAAAGATGACATTAGTTAAAAGGTAGTTTTCTCTGAATTACTCCTATTTGCCTGAAGGTCACAGAAGAAAATTATGTGACCAAAAATGTGATGAAAATACATAGAATTCATATTCAGTTTTCAATAGAAAGTGTTCTAGATTCACATAATTTATTTTTTTTTTTAATTACAAGAAAGAAAATGACTCAACAGAATCTGGCAGTAACTGGAAATAAAGTAATCACTGAAAGTGAAAGAAATAGGATAAGAAGAATTCAGAGAAATAAATGTCTATATGATCTGAAGATAAAAGGGATATATTATGCATTCTAATGTAAAGCAAGAACTTCTTTGTAATATGGGTCAATTAATTTCCATTGAATGAAAACACATCTGAAGTGGGATGTTCCCTAAGGCTCACCAAACTGTCATTTGTAGGCAGAATTCATTAAAGACTTTGCCATTCTTGATTAAAATTGAAAGGAAAAGCAAACTTCATATCTTCTAGCTAACAAAAGCAGCCAGCTGGTAGCTTGCTTTTGCTTCTTCACGGTTGTAGAAAAATATGGAACGATGTATATTTTATACATGTAAGTATAGTTACCATACATGATTCTTATTTTGGAGTCTACTTTGTTCAAATGCTGTAAGGTGCTTTTAAAAGTATCATAGATTCATGAAATGAAAGATGCAATATTTCAAACCTTTTGAAAGGTACTACAGGAATTATTACTGCTGTGTAGTGAACCCATAAGAGTAATTGGACATTGATGACTAGGATAGAAATTGGTGCATATTATAATCCCAATATTAACATAAAAACTAGAACTAAAGAAGAAAATCTCACTTTGGGCCATGAAAGCATATGTTCAATTCTACTATCAAGGGGAATTATATGACTATATTTGAAATTGTCACGGAATGTCTAGCAATTCCTTTGGAATCACTTATAAGTTTTCTTAGTGCCTCTTTCAGTTGATCTGAAACTGACAATTGTTTGACCTAAGGTAAGAAAGTATTTCACTGGCAACTGCAGAAGGCTATCGACTAATGGTGGTCTCTTTAGTCAGTGATAACTGGTCACGCTCATCAGTAGGGATTTGGAGAAGGAAAGGTCAAGAAAAGCTGAGTTTGTTGGGCATCTAAAACTCAACCGTCCAGCAGCATGAGGTGCAAGGGAGAGGGAAGAGGACCTTGACGAAATGTGTCATAGTCTAAGTACTTTAGAGCTGCTAAGGACAGAGCCCATGAACTCTGATAATTTGAGAACATGTGTACTTATGTGTAGGTTAAAGAATAAGAGAAAAGAAATTGTAGAAATGCAGACAGCTCTATGGCAACACTTGGAATTTTTATTTTGGATCTTAGTGGAGTATGCAGTGTCTTCAATAGCAGCTCCTAATAAGTGCTGATTCCGTATGGGAAGTACTGAAACAAGATCTTTTCAATCATTATCAGGCATATTTCACCTCACAGACAAAGAAGATTGGTTGAAGTACCCACTAAGTATTTGAGCTTTACAGTTCATTTAGGTTGTACAGACAAAAAAAAATCAATAAAAAATCTTGAGAATGACTTTACGCTCCTTTCATTACAAGAAGCATATGGCGTGTAGGTGAATTAGATGATGGGATACCATGGACTGCAGTTTAACTAAAACCATTGATCTTTACAAATTACATTCATTTGACAAGAGGGATCCATCAAAGTCCAATAGTACAATGCCAAAAATATGTTTTTTCTTTTTATATTTTGCTCCTTTATCTTTCCTCGCCCTGTTTCTTTCTATCTTCTCCATTTTATGGTGATGACACCAAATGTTAATGAGGTCATTCTTGGTCTTATCTCAGTCAGCCTTTTTGGCATGATTATTTCTGGAGTTGAACAAACAATGTGTAATAAATGAGATTAGCACACTAGGAGACGTTTTCAGAGTTCCAAGTAAGAGCTTCTGCTGACAGTTCACTTTGATGGCACAGGTTTATCTTCATTGCTAATTTGTGTACTTGAGCCTGCATATGTGAGTTTGTGTGTGAATATTCCCTTTGGTAGTTCAGTCTCACAGTATAATACAAGGGGGTGTGTTTCCTTTTTTTGTCATAACTCTGAGAAGGATCTGTCTTTTCCAAATTTTTGAGGTTATTTTCATTGCTGGACACTAGAAGAATAAGGAAGGCTGAGGAGTGATAGCCTCAGGAGAGCTGCAAAACAAAGTAGAATCTCTATTAACATAGCTACAGACTCTGTATGAAGCAGTCACTGATGATAAAATAGATGTGATCACACAGAAATGAATTTAAACTGGTTTGTTGGGGGGTTTATTTTGGTTCTGAGGTGTTTTTGTTTGTCTGATTTTTGTTAATTTGCTTTGGTAGGAATGTGGATTGTGTTATACCAGTTTAGGGTTTAAAAAAATCGGAATTTTATTTTTTGGATAATGTTTTTTCTTTAACTTTTCATATCAGCTTAACTAGTTCCTATATGCAGGGTAGGGCTTGTTTTTCCTTCCCTCTTCTTTTTCCAGAAGATATCACTGTACTAAGTTTGCAAATATTCATTTACTTGTTCAAACCCTTAGCTGAGCTATAGTAACTTTGATGACCTTGCATGAAATAGAGCTGACCTAAAACTTGTTTATCTTGTAACAGTTTATCTGCCAATTTAATATTCAAAAGAATGCTGTATGATTGCATTATCTCACATCTGTTGGTTGCTGACCTCCTTTTGATTCTGATCACTGAACTAGATAGATCTTGATTGTAATCCAATGTGACAATTGTACTGTCCCCTGCCTTGAGAGGGATTTGACTAGTGCAGAGGTCCTGTTGAAGCTCTTATGCCATTTTCATGTCGAGCTCCATAATTGGAACAAGGAGAGAAGACTGTAATGACACCATAATGCTTAGCTTCAAAGTTAGCTTCTAAATACCACTGGTTTAGTGCAACAGAGGCTCTTCATAGGAGCATTTGCAACCCCCAGAGATTTGTCTTTTTCATTACGGCTAAATGCAGAGTAAAACAAAACAAGCAAATAAACAAACAAAACACCCCGCCACATAAAGCTTACACCGGCTATGTAAATGTACTGATTAGTTCTCTAAATGGGAAAACAGAGATTTATTGTTGTGTTTTTAGCCATTAAATTAGGAAGTAGCTGTGTCATCTTCCCTAATTTGCAGCCAGTTCCTGACTCAGGTTTTCATTCCTTGATCATTTCAGAGTCAGCAGAAGTGTTGTATGAATAAGGATGAAATATAAGCTGAGTAAGGACTCCATTCTTGATCTACAGAGAGACAGAGGAAATGATTATATGGTGGACAGTCTGCTACTCTTAATGGAAACAATTTAAAAGGAAAATATTTTTGGAAACAGAGGGTCTTTTAAGCTATGTTGACTTGACAGAATATTTAGCAGTTTATCTACCCTCTTGTCTAATTGTTAGAAAACAAATGAATGCAGAGCCAGATATTGTTGTCAGAATTCCAACTTCTGGCTCCATATAGAGCTGTTGCAGAGTAGAAGGCAGAGCACTTGCAGGAAAAATGACAGCATGCATCCAGTCTTAGAGAGAAAGGATCCTTATCTTCTTTTCTTCCCTCAGAAAAGAGAAGATGAGCTGAAATGCACTTTCATTCCCACAGGTGTCAACATTAAATTCTCACTAAACCTAAAGGGGGTAGAGTCAAGTGCTGCTTGAGCTTCTTTTACTTGCCTTTCCCTGCACACACTATTCCCTTTTTAAGACTCCATTTTAAGATGTTTTTCTGAGATGTTAAAATTTCCCTCTCCCCATTCCAGATATAGTTCCCACAACACAGAGGGAAGGAGGATGAGAAGATAGGTAAGACTGTATTTAATTTCTGGAAGTTGATAGTACTTGTCTTCAAGGTAATGGAATACCATGAGGTGTGCTATTGCATATTACTTCCTTTCCTAATTAAATTGTATGTGATAATGAGAGCAAGTTGACATTGTTAAAGTAAATGATCCAGGGCTTTGGTAATGAAGATGCATGCAGACTGAAGTTTATTGTTTTAATCTTGAACAACCCAAACAGTATTGAGTAGGTTTTGCTAAAATACCCTGCAGTGCATTTTCACTGTGAATTATATTTTGGCATGGTGCATACAAAATAATTTATAATAAGTTGATTTATGGATTTAAATAACTTATTTATCTGCAGTGTGAATTGATACAGTGTGTTTATTGAATTTACTCCATAATAGCCAGAATTCCCAGAGTAGGAGAAAAGCGGTTAGACCCTGGGACAAAAAAAAAATCCCCCAAAACAAGCCATAAAAATCCCAAAAAACAAGCCTTAAAAAAATGCTGTACTATGCCCTGTCTGCTTGGATAGAATCCATTTTAATTAAATATGAATTTCAAAATTATTAATTTGGCTTTTCTTGTCTCCTAGACAGAAATTGAGTCTAGAGGTAGGTGCACAAAAGCATTTAGTTTTTTAGAAAATTTGAGTAATATGAAATATTAATTTATGTTGAGAAGAAACTAAAAAAACCTGCAAAACAACAAAGGAGTACATTTCTAAGACGTCATTGTTTACCTTTTTTTACACAGTATATTTTCTTTTTCTATAATTTGAGATTTGAATCTCCTATCAGTATACTTCTCTGTTATAACATGAGTATACCAATTCACTGGAATTATATCAATCGAGCAGAACATAAAATCAAGCCTGATGCTCCTTCCAATATTAAGGAGCCATTTAATAACAGACAGTATGTCTGGTATACCATGCTTCTGCAGCAGAGCAGCTTTATTATATTCTGTTGCTTAACAACTGTTGCTTAACAACGGATGAGGGTAATCCTGAATCTTTCATCACAGAGCTCTCCAAACTAGAATCAGTACTAACATCTATCTGTAACGATAGGTTGGAGAGGAGGAAATTAAAATACGCAACGAAGGCACTGCAAACATTACGACTCTCTGCCAATCTATTTGCATCTCACATACCTTGAGCATTCTCACCTTTAAGTGCCTAATGCATGTGGGAGCTCCATGAAAGATAATAAATATGAATAACAGCCTGTAGCACTCCCACCCTCATGGTTCACTTCTAGCTACCTCTATTCCTATTTCTTTTTCTTTCTTACTCATAGGATGATTATTTTTATTTATTGTGCTCAGTAGAGTTTATAATGTTAGTTACAGATTACTGTGATTCTGCTACTCAGTAATGTCATCAGTAATGAGAATTATGTAAAAATTCAGTCAAACAATAAGTGTGACAGCATAGAATCAGATTTTATTATCTATATGTGTGGTAATTGGAGGGCAATTTCAAAATGACAAAGTACTCAGGGTTTCAACAATACTTCCTGCAGCTCTGCTCTTCTTTAAGCTTTATTCTCCATTTAAGAAAGAAAAAAATCTAAATCTAAATTGTACATAATAAACTCTCAGTTTAGCCATTTCAACATGAAGGAAAAGTTGAAAGCCAGTGCATTCGTGAATAAGCACCATGGAAAGTTTCAGAAAACTATGATTTAAAAGTAATAGGACAAAGAAGAGGAAAATGTTCTGAGGAAACAAAAGATTTCAAAAATTTGGAAAACAGCTTTAATTCAAGATTTGCATATAGAAAAATATTAGCTAAGTTCTTACCCTCTCCTGTTTCAGAAAGGTGGTCTAATGGATTTATGTCAGTATCTAAAAGGAGATTAAGGAGGTCTTCACAATGTAAATGAAGGGAAGCTGGTTATTCTTAGTTCCTGCAGTCAGAAAGGAAAGGTGTCCTCCACTAAGGAAAAACAAAACAATGCCCAAGGTATGATTTTTCTCTAAATTTTATTTAAATAAGCCTCTCTTTTTCAAGTGAGACATTTTAGTGCTCCTAGATGAGGGCTTGGTTTCCTGTGTTTGGTGTTCTCTTTGTGCATCCAGCAAATAAGACATATAGACACACTAATTTCAAGATGTGTTCAAGCACAGATAAGAAGTAATCTCTGCTGTGGAGTTCCCAATAGTACAAATATAGAACAACCTCTCTGTCCTGGTACCCCTGGTTAAAAATGCACTAATGACCAATGTCATATACTTAAAAACATTCCGATTTTGATTCACTCTCTTGAACCTCCATTCTTACTTCAAATGCATGCTAAAAACCAAGGCTTTTTGGTGTATTGGTTGGTTTGTTTGTTGTTTTTAAAGGTAGTGGTGGGCTTTGTTTGTTTTTTTTTTATGTTCCAGTATATCTGTTACTATTGAATTTCTGTATGAATAAGGGTAGTTAAAATCTAAACATTTAAATTCACCTTTCTTCATCTCCCTCTCCAAGAGTGTTTTGCAAGTGGGTTATTGAGACCAAATTCCTTTGTGACAGAAGACTGCTCAGATTTCCTTTTTAAAGTGAGAAAGAACAGTCACTGTAATGATCATGATTTCTTATTACAATGCACTACCATGTAACTAACCATGGAATATTCCAGTATGTTGCAGTCCACATGTGTGCAGACATCTGCCACAGGAGCTGACTCTGGCTCATGCTGAGATATCAGACACTTTTTTGTACAGGAAAGCTGGAGCAGAAAACACGCATGTCCAGACACATTAAAGAGCACAAACGCAAACTGCTCTTTCCAGTTCTAACATGCTTAATCCAATGGCACAATAAAGCGTAACATTTCATGTAGCAAAATGAGGTGAACAGCAAGTCTAAAAGCTGTGCCTTTCACCTCCAAGGGGAGAAGGATGAGCTGCAAATAGGCATCGTCCTTGCCCTGGAATTCCTACAGCAGCCTTTTTGATCTTCCTACTTTGCATTTCCACTTTTTATAGAATGTTCTGCTTATGTTGTGTACATGCTCATTCTCCTATTTTTTATGCTCTAAAACTAATTCTGCCTGCAGTGACCATTTGGATGTTGTTTTATCCCCTTGATGCCTCTGCTATCATCCTGAGCCTTTATTCACAAAGTTTCCACAATCAACCTTTACTTGCTAAACTGGTCCTGAAACCACTTGTGAACATATTTGGCTTTTACAATGTAGTTAAATATCATTTGTAGCTGTCAGCTAAATCATTTCTTGAAAGAGGACAGTTCTGGGCGTGCTGACTCCTTTGCATATTAAATCAAAATATTTCATAATAGGACAGTCTCAATTATAAGCAGGCATGTTTTCAGTTCTGTGCATACTCTGTGCTCTAACTAACTGAGCTAATATCAGCAGATGCTGCACTCGTGAATGGATCTATCCTAACTAATTTAGTGCTCTCTAAACAAGCCCAAAATTCTGGAGGAAAATGTAGTTTGCTTTTTAGATCTGTCTGAGAATTCAGTTCCTGTTTTCATTTGGGATAGAATGATCTCCATGTTGGGACCTAAAAGCTAGAAAACAGCTTTGTCAAGGAAATGGGTTCTTTCCCTCTGTTCAGCAATTGTAAGGCTACATCTGTGAACACTGTGCCCGGTTTTAGAGCTCCCAACAGAGGAAAAGCAGTCAATATACTGAGTAATACTGCCAGGGGAACTGAAAGGTCAGACGGCTGAAGTACATGGGATATGAAGAGAGGTTGAGAGGGCTCAATCTGTTCAGCCTTAAGAAGAGAACTCTTAGGTCAGGTTTTGTTCTCTCTATGGATAACTGGAGGAAGATATCGAGAGACTGGAGCCTGACTCTTCTGTGAAGTGAATAGAGGTAGGATAATAGTCAATGGACACACACTGGAGCATAGGAAATAATTATTTATGAAACTTGATAGACAGATATACAGGATTTTTTCCCCTTGTGTATCATGCTACATATCAATGTGTAGCATGTGACAGGTTGCCTATGTTGCCTGCAGGGCGAGATAAGAAATGAAACAAACACGCAGTTTGCAGAGGTGAAGGGAGAGCACAGCTTTACTGGCGAAGTTGGTGATCCAAAAGAGGAAAATCATAACGATCTCTCAATTTTTATAAACTTAAAAATGCCCACCCATCACACTATCAAACTAAAATCCATCTTACTCCTGTGTCCCCTAAACATCCAAGAAGATAGTCCCTTGTTACCTATCTC
>VYZS01030651.1:0-33161 GCA_013400695.1 Neodrepanis coruscans | reverse complement strand
AAAAACCCCAAACTACAAACAGAAAACTTGTGATTTAAAACAAATCACATTTTACGGGATAAATCTAAAAGACCCTCTCTGGTATTTGAAGAAACCTGGGAATACAAGAAATGTTTGCTGGAAGAGCAAATCTGGAGCCAAACAAGTTTTTGAAGTATGAAAGCTGCTCTTATACCCTCCTGCTGTCAGGCAAAGTGTGCTCAAGTGTGTTGGTCATTCTGGAGCCTTGAAAGCAATGCAGTGTCTGGTAAATTCATTCCCAGATGCTGAGGGAACAAGGGATTATGGGAGACAGTGTAAGGATGGGGAGGGGTTTACTGCAGAACAGAAAAAAGGCAAATCAATGAAAGTTTGTTCAGCCTTACCTCACTTTTGGTTTGTTTTTAGCGAGAGTGCAGCACGAAAAATTTTAAGATTTTATGCTTGTGTTGCTTTAAGGACAGGAATGCTGGAAACAGAGGTATTTGATACCTTTGCTGCTAATTACAGTGCAAGCTCCCAGTGTCCTGACAATGCCCTTGTCCCTGACCTGAGGGGCCTCACTGTCTCAGGGTCAGCTGTAATTTAGTTTTAGGTCAGACCTGGGACTCTCCTGCCAAACTAACTGCACTTTGTTTTGAAGTAGAAACCATTTACTAGCAAGTCTGAGACCATCAAACTCATTTCACTAACAAGAAACAGGAACAAAGTGCAGAGCCCCAGAGACGAAGGTCAGTGTTCGACACGGCGAGAGCTCAGCTGCATCACGAAAGAAGGGGCTGTTCTCCCACTGAGCCCCAAAACCCCGTGAGCCCAGATCTTCTGCTCTCTTCAATTAAGCTTGTTTATTACAGAAAAGCCTGGGGACCAACTAAGCCGTGCCAGGCCCTGAGCAGATAAACAGCGCTGTCAGCCCCCACCTTAGAGTGCTACTACACAGTCGCTGTGTTTCATAGGAGGCTCAAGAGGAGTGAGATCTTCAGTGAAGCTCAGGAGTTGTTTGTGCTGCTCCTACCTCTTCTCACAGATTGGCTGGGTGATTTGGGCCAAGAAAATTCTGTTTTACTACTTGAAAACTGAGGTTTTTCTTCCCTGTCTCAAAAAAAACCCCAAATCAAAAAACCCAAACCAAAAAGGCTTCAAGATCTTCAGAGAGAACATGTTGCAGAAAATAAATCAAAGCTGAAAGGAGAAATACTTTTTACCTTCCTCCAATAATCAGCATTCTCTAATTCACAGGGAATGAAGTATTTTTCAAACCAACAGACTTTGATCTGATCTTCCTCTCCCTCAGTATATTGAGGCACAGAGATTCTACTGTCATGATACCACACAGCATTGCCTGAAATTAACTTGTCACCTAATAAAGGGTTCTTTACAATTTGTGGGTCAGCCTGAGCATCCTGTGCATTTTGCATGTTGTCAGAGTCCCTGCTCTTTTGCATTTATGTAGGCATAGGACTGGGTTTGCTAAGGAAAAACCTATTGATAGCACAATTTTTTTTCACCTATCCACAGCACAGTTCCTTTTCAACCCTGCACATCATTGCAACAAGGCAAACTTGGACTTACAGGAAGAAAGCTGGATGAAAAATTAGTGCAAATTTACTAAGTAGCAAAAGTCTTTTGACATCAAAGGAAGGTTCCATACATAAGACAAACAAGTATAGAAACAAATATGCTTTTTGGGAACAGTAAAACACATTCAGCTCTAGTTGCTGGCCAGAGCTGGGGTTGGTGGTAAGATGTGAGAGACCACAGCTACAGCAAGGAACAGGACCTCTAAGGAATATTCAAATCTTTCTTTCATAGAAGTTGACCAGAAGGCTGCAACACACACTGAGGTGTGTTAACATTTGTTCCCTGCCATGCTGGACAGCTGCAAGGCAGAGTGGTAGGAAGAATTACCAGCCCTACCGACTCTCAGATGAGTTCAAAATTTAATACTCCTATTGTCAGACACCACAGGCCCCTACCTACCTGTAAACCCAAACCACTCCCCTCAGCATTGGTGCCTCTGCAAACATCAAACCAGCTTCCAAGAGCTCAGCTCAATTGCCAGAGCTCTTTGTGGGACAGGTCCCAGCTACCCAAGAGCTGGATACCTCCTTTGTGACTCCTTGAGAAAACCACGTGTTCCGGGAGCGATGCAATTGCCATGTAGCAGAGCAAGGCTCTGGAGCAGAGCAGATAGCTTCCTTGGCAGCTGGCCCGCAGTGCTGGAGCTCGCTCCCGGGAGAGATTAGCGGGAATAAAAACCTCACTGCCATCAGAGCAAAGCGCTCAACCTGCTTCTACCAGAGATTTCTCACAAGAGCAAAAAAAATCCAAGTGTGTCTACAAATAGGAGGCTGCAGGAACAGAGAAAAGATAACCCAGTTAATGTCATGCACAGCTTTGCCACCAGCTCAGGTAACACTGATCAGTAAAGGACAGGCAGAAGCTCTGAGCAGAGCCTGTTTTACACCTGGAAGATTACCTGACTAACACCTGGAGAGAGAACTGCCTCCCCGCTAAAGTCACCCAAACCCCAGACCTGCAGCTGCAAAGCTTTCAAGTGGGGTTTTTAAATTTGGAAGTTGAATAGCATGAAATGTATTCTATCCCCCAGATGACCTTATCCAAGCTCATTTTCAAGGCACAGTAGAGGACAGTAGCTACCCTCAGGTTCCCAGGTAGTGCAATTTATATCCTGAGGCAGATGAAAGTACAAATTACTTGGACTTGCTCAGACTTTGTGTGCTTTTGAACTCCCCTGTTACTTCAGGTGTCACCATGTCTGTGCAACCCCTACAGCAAAGGGAAAAGGAGAGGCTTTCACTTGTTTCAAGGAAGGCTGAGTTCTGCCCATAGACAAGGCAGTTTTCTGTCTACACACAGAGGACTCCACCCAGAGAAGCACAGCAGAGCCCCTTTGGAGCAGCTCCCAAGGCTGGAGCTCCTGAAGGGCACGATGCAGGCTCACCCCAGCCCAGCAGGCTCCTGGGAACAGGGATACAATGACCATGGACTGCCCAGTCAACCATATAGAGGTCATCTTCCATCCTCTGCTCCACTGCCACCGACGAAGGGCTCTGCAAGGTGGAGCATGGAGCTCTGGGCAGGGCTGTGCGGGTGGCAGCCCAGCCTGGGAACTCAGGAGCAGCAAGGAAGGAGAGGATGCTGGAGTGGAAGTGATTTGAATTAGAACAAACTGGCTGCTGAATAGAAGCTTTTATTCCAGCATGGAGAAAGCTTTGTTAGTCAAGCACATGTGATGCACAAAAGCCTCCACTTGAATTCATTGAGTTTTAATTGGTTCTCAGGTGGGGGAGGAGATGGGTGTTAGGAATTAGGGATTCCTTAAAGAGGCAATATCATTAAATCTTAACGCCTCTTCCCTCTCACCCCCGGCTTCGGCTTAGGAGTCTGGCCTCATTCAATTGTCTCATGTTAGAGAATCAGAAAAACTGAGGGAGAGAAAGGGTGGGAGGGGGAGTCACCAATAAAGCCTAAAGGGAGATCAATGAACAAGGAGGGTGAGGGGCAGGAGGAAGACTGAAAAAAGAAAGAGACTGGTTGGGAGAGGAGGGAGGTCACACGCAGGCAGGGAAGGCAGGAGAACCTCAAAGGGATGAGGGAAAGAGAATTATGCCATTCGAGTCGGTGCTTTCTTTTCTCTCTGCATTCCTTCTTTTATTGAACACTTAAAACTTCCCTTGGAGATCCTCTAGTTTGGCTCTGTAAGCCTGTGCTCCAAAATAACAAAGTCGATCACCAGAAGGAAGAAAGCAAATCCTGGGATGTGCAAGGGGTACATGTGCATGGGGAATAACAGCAGTGAGAGAAACCTGCTTGGAAGGACCTGGAAAGAGCTGCTGCTTGTTTTGCCAGACACAGCATATTTCAGAAAGGGGTTTTGTTACTAAGAGCCTGCCACAGACGTAGCTGAATCAAGGTCCTTGTGAGTGAAAAAAAGTAATCAGGAGCTAAGGAGATTGTCCAGTTGGTGTTGTAGGAGGTTCAGCACCCTGCCCAGGGATCCCAGGTACCTGTGAGCCAGACCCTGACAGAAAACTACTAAGCTGTGATGTGAAACACATATCTCACAAATGTATAATGATTTCCATCAGTCAAATACATCATAGGAGAATGAATTAATGTTAGTTTAACTACTACATTTGGAATTTAGACAGGTAAGTGAATGACATACCAAATGTACTGCCAGCAAACACCAACTCAAATGTATTTTCTTTTAGAGTTCCTGACAGAAGAACACTGCTTCTATATTTAAGCCAGACAGTTTATCCTGTACAAAGCCACAAGCAGCAGATATTCTTTGCAGGAAGCACTGCCTACTGTTTTATTGTAATTCTTCATTACAAAATTAGACCGCACAACCTCTGCTTGTAGACACCATGGCACTCACCTCCCCCAAAACAGGGGCATTGCAACTGATTACTACACAGACTCAAACAGGAACTCTCTGGCTTGTTTGAGGACAGTGTGGGATGCTGTTAACAGCATTCCCATGGTGGCTTCTCTCTGAGAGACTGTCTGACCCAAGTCACTTACTGTAGTGTAAAATCTGAAGGAAACACAAGGTCCTCCACTGACACAGCTGCAGTACAGGGTAGCTCTCATATATGTGGGTTACTAATGTATTTCAGAGTATAGAGGGGATAAAAAAATATAGATCAGTGTATTCCTCTATTGAAAGCGTCATAGGATCCAAATTTTCCAAACCTCCTCTCTGAAATGCAAGCCTAAGTATCCTTCAAAAGTGACACAGAAACTGAAATCTCATTTGGTCCTTAACTCCAGCTAAAAGCAGACGTGGTCTCCACCTGGCAAAGGCATTTGTGAGCAGTGGGCCATGACAGTGCCTGGCACCAGCTACAGAGAAAGCATTTAACCACACATGGAGAAGAGATAACACCACTTGCCTTGATTCCTAATACTGCAAAGTCTACACAAAGACTTTGCCAAGCTGCCTACTGTCACCACTTGACCAGTGACAACCCACAAGAGTCCTGCCCTAGAGGAGCAGCAGGGCTTTCCTCCAACAAGGGAGTTTCCCCTGGTCAGATACATAGGAAAACACAAACAAAAAGCCCCCCAAATCCTATTAGACATAATTTTTCCTTTCCAAGCAATGTTTCCTGTGTTCTTCAGCTTGCCTCTTCTCATAGTACACCTGCATTACAGGTAACATACACATTACAGACAGATTTATTTCGTTTTCTGCCTTAAGGGTTTTAAATAATCCACAGGCATTATTTCAAATTATATCTGACTCACTTGAGGCAACCTGCTGCTCTTCAGCATCACCAGTAACATTCATGATTCCATCTTATTATGCAGAGTTCTAAACAGAATCCCTGCCCTGCCAGAAAGCCACGTCCCTCTGCACAGGACTAAGCAGTTGCACTGTTTCCTACAACCTAACCCTGCATTCCATGTCAGGGACAGAACAACTCCTGTGTCTATCTTCTCAGTAATAAAACGTAGGAAAAGGTTGTTGTAGTAAGGATGTTGTAGTAAGGATGGGCAGTGTCATGCTTCCAACACTATACCTTGTATTTATCCTAGACTTGTTGCTCTGGATGCATTTATCCTCCTCCCAGCAGTTTGCTGGCTTTCCTGTTAATTGTTTTCTTCTCTTTCAGGTAGGTCCAGCTTATACTTCTGTACTGGAGTATTAGTTTTCCTGATTCCATCTTGTTTCTCAACAGTTCCTTGTTTTGCAGCTTCCATTTGTGCATTTGGAAAGAAAAATACTGGGAAAAAAAATCTCCCCATATGCTCAAACGTCTCATTGCTCTCCTATGGTTTTCAGTAGATGCCTTTGGTAGTTGGGATCCTCTTGCAACGTTTTTCCTAGCAAGTCCCATTTCCACAACCTCTTGGTATGCGACAGCAGGCACTTCTGAACTGCTTCACTACACAAGCCACAGATTTGTCTGTCACAAACAGTGTCAGTTATCACAGCATCAAATTTGCTGTGTGCAGCAGGTCTCCAAGACTGCCATGAATTGAAAATTGTTTTGCTACCTCTTCTCAATGCCTGACGGAACAGGTATCTCAGCAATCAGCAGTGGCTTTGGGACAAAGTGTGACTGACACATCTGTAGCAGCTATCCAGTTAATTTTATTCCTGGCCTGTTTCATTATAGTAAACCTCGTGATGCTCACCATATTTCCTCCTTTCCAAACAGGAGAGATAGCAAAACCATCCTTTCAGCTCCAGAAGCAGTTTAGCTATGGCTGCTCCACTGATTAGACTGGCTTCACCTCACAGGTCCTCCTGCAACCAGGAGATTTCCTCTTTCTTTGTGAGTACTAAAATCTCAAAATGATGCTAATCCTAAGCCAAACTCAGCCCTAACAAGGGATCACGGTCTATTTCAACAGGACCACAACAGACATATCCTGTGCCAAGCTACTGGTCAGGCACAAGTTTTTTCTTTCTATTATGCTCTGTGAAGGGGCAGATTTGTGTGGCTGCTGACATAATTTCAAGAATTACACTGTGAAGACCACCTACAGCAGAGGTCTTTACAAAACTGGCTGGAACACTTGTGCAGATACAAGCCCTACCCTCCTTGGAAATCTGTTTCTGCTCCAATAGAGAAGCCCTTGCAAGGACATTGGGTACACTCATCCTTTGCTCTGTTGATGGCCACATCAGCACCCTGTGCTGAGCCCAAGGCTTTCCTGCAGATTGCAGCTTCCCATGCTGCTTCATCTGAAGCTGCACACAAGCTCCTGCTTCTGCTCCAGCCCATGACAGGCAATAGTACCTGCAGGACCTGCCATCAGAGCACTCGCAGCTTCTCTGGGCCCAAAGGCCACATCCAAGTTTTTGCAGGAGGAGGCCAGAGCTGCACCAGAGCCAGGCACTCGGTGTTACAGACAGAATGAGGCTAGGATGACTAATGAGAGAAGCCAGCACTGCAAAAGCTTTCCAGCCCAGTGCCCTCACAGGTTTCTGTGTGAGGTGGTAGCATTTGCACATTTATCAGTGTAATATTGCACACTTACTGTGTGTTACTAAATTGGCAGAAACCCGCACCTCCATGGCCCTGCTGGGCAGTGGACCTTGCTTGGAAAGATCTTTACAAATGCATATCTCTACTGATAACCACAGGCAAATTCCAACTGAGAACTTCAGGGGACAGCTCTGCACTTCAGTACGTTCACACATTGTACCAAAAGATTTTATTTCTCTGAATGACACCAGTGCTCCGTCTCCTATGTTTTGACAGGTAAGTAGACGAGGGGCACTGTGGCTTTAAGAAGGTCATTTCCACTGTCCTCCCGCTGTAATTAGCCTGCTAAAGAAAGGGCAAAGGCTGGAAATTGGATTGAGCAAACCAGGCTTTAGCCGCAGGATGAAGGCAGAGCCCTAGGATTGTTATGTTAATCACCTGAGCTCAGCAGTCCCTGCCCTTCAAACCAGCACAAACCCAGGACCCCTCTGCAGAGCAAACCCAGCCTGGCTCAGGCTCCAGCTGCCCCAGGACATCTCCCTCCACCTCCTGGGATACAGAGCCCACCCCTGTGGACAGATCTGGCGGCACCCGAAGGGGATCTTCTGCCTGGCCACAGCCTCAGCCCCTGGTCATACAGCTCCTCTGATCCAGAGCGCCGGGACACAGCTGCCACTGGGTGAAGACTAGATGGGGATCACGGGTGACTCTGTGAGCTGATGGGCCAGGGTTGCTTCACATCAGCTGAGGATCCAGCTCCAGCCGTGCTGAGGCAAAAGCGTGTCTGAAAGTACAGATTGCTTACTGCTATTTTACCGTGGACAAATAGCATTAAGATGCCAGATTTGTATCTGGCATGATAACGACTGTAGGCAGCAAGTTCGGGTGGGTGCCAGCCCCTCTGCAGTGACAGCACAAGACCCCCAGGTCCTTGGGCCACTGCCTAGCACTTGAGTCCAGTGTTTTCAGCACCAGAGCTATCTCAAGTTACTCCCAGGGGCAAGTTCTGGGTACAGCCTCTGGCCTGCCCCTGAACCCTCTTCAGGAGTGCAGCCACATTCTGTGCCAGAGCTGTCACCTGCACCAGACACTAGTGTCACCTCATCAAGAGGCGCTGCACAAGCCAGCAGCTTGGCCCAAGGTGCCCTGCGTGCTGTAGGGACATGTTTGTGACACAGCCAGTGAGAGCTGGCCACGAATCTCTCCCAGTCACAGCCGGCTGCCTGCTGCCTCCTGTTTTTGTCCTCGCCACCTCTCCCCTCCATGGGATAAAGGCTGGGGTTTACCTCACTGCCTTTTACTAGCTTGTATCCCCTGGAAACGTGCCTTTTTGTCTCCTCTCTGCTCAGAAACTTTGGGCTGACAGCCCTTACTACCACCACCCACCTTCTTTTTAAAGCAGCGACCCAGGCTGGCCATTGTCCCCTCCTTGCTGCCCCTATTTTCTTAGGGGGAGCTCACGCCTCTCCCCCGCGTCGGGCCAGCTGGGGCTCCGCGTTACCTCCCTTGTTCTTTGGCACATTTTTTCACTGCACCCCTGCGCTGCTGGGGAGGGGGAGGGAGGAAAGGAGGATGGGAGGGCAGTGTCTGGCTCCGCATCCAGCGCGCCGGATGGCATGGTTTTGGAGAGGCCTGGCTTAGTGAAGTTATTCAAGCCAACGGCAGCCTGGCAACCGGGCGGCCACAATGGGAGCGCAGGAGGAGGAATGTTTCCACATGCCTGATCAATGGGAGCAAGGGAGACAGCAAAGCAAACAGAAGCTGGGAAAGAGACACAAAGAGAAAGCAGCCTTTTCTCTGCTCAGTTCCTTTCATTTGTCACAGCTCTTTGTGCAGCTGATGACAACGGAGGCCCTTTGGAGGCTAGTTTTAGGGAGTTTGGTTTTTCTAATTAAATAAAATGCCCTGTCTTTTTTATTCACTTGTCACCTTCCCGCTTGCCAGAAAAACCCCAAGAGCAGCCCCATCAGCACTTGAGCCTCCTGCTCCACACACCTCCTGGGAGCCCCAAGCACCTCTTTCCCCCTGGGAAGGTAGAAAGGTACAAGCACCCCCTCAGTAGCTCAAAAGTGGCTCCGTGCTGGACAGGGCCCTGCTCAGGGGCTGCAGCACATGCCACCCGCGGGCCCCCGGCTGCTCATTATGGGAATAAAGAACCCAGCGAAGGACAACTTCTCTGGAGGTGGCGTGGTCCCGCAGCAGCTGCTGACAAGACTAACGGGCAACTTTCTATGGGAACGAGGCAGCGTTCAAAACAGGGTTAGAGGAGAGTTGCCTTGGAAACTTGGACCATTTCTACTGAGGGGCTACATTTTCCCTCGAAAGATTCCAGACAGGATTTACCTGGGAGCCGACTGCGGGACAGAAACTCCTGCGATCTGAAGAGCAGCTGGGGGATGGAGGCGAAGAAGGGGTTTCAGGACAGAGGCACCAGCATGCTGGTGCTTGGTTGCATGGTGACAAACAACTCTGAATCCAGCCCTGTTGCATAACCAGTGGTGGGAGCCCAAAGTTGTTTCCTCTAATTACTATGCAAGAGTTCACAGCAACAGGCCTCCTCTTGTGCAGGAGTTTACAGGAAAGGTCCTCCCTGGCTCAAAGGCAACACCAAGCAAAGCAACAGGAGAGAGTTTGGGGCTCAGCTTTCCTGCACTGAGGCCAGAGCAGAGGTTATTCGGTCTCTTTTTAAAAAAATAGGTCTAGCTGGGTGTATGTAGCCCTAAAGAACAGAGAAACCTTTGGGCAGGAGGCAGGACACCTGCATCCTTCCACATCTCCACCAAAATACAGGATTCCCCTCCTGTGAGGGCAACAACTCCATACCCAAGCAGCCAGGGCTGCAGAAGCTCAACTCCAGCTCCCTGAGCATCATGAGTGAAGGCAAAGGACTAGTTATCCTGCATGTGCCTTAGGGACAGGGAACTTCTATTTTGAACATGTGAGTGTCTGGGATCTCACCAGGTTTTTGCTCAGGCTTAGACTAAGGGTGCAATCAAACCATGTAAATGAGCTCCAGCAACACAAGTCAGTGAATGGCAGCACAAGCTCAAGGAAATAGAATAAAACTTGGTACTAATCATGGATTCAACCAGTTCTTGGTTCAACAGTACAGGAAAATTCTGCCCACTTCCCACAGCCAAAGGCACAAATAGCTAAATGCAGGCTTCTCAGTCCTCATGGGCAGAGGTTACAGGCTCCCCTGTAGACAGCAAATTCTTCTGCCAACACCTCTATTTCCAGGACATACATCAAACTATGGATAAACCTCTTGGGTCCTCAGTAGTCCTGTTTCTCAATCAATTGGTGGGGCTAATATTGGACCAGACATTTTGGCAATCAGGCTCTGATGTTATCAGGATGTGCAGTTCTACCAGCTTCTGATGTCACTCCACCTGAATTGCACTTTACATCCTACATCTGCACCCAGCCCTTTCCTTTGGGGGTTCAGCCACATCCATGTTGGAAGGTCAGGTTAAAGAAGATCCCAGAGCCAGTTTGCACAAAAACTGAATTCCAGCAGTGTTGGAGTTTCCTCTGCCTCACTTTGGAGGCTTCAAGGGGGTGACATGCTTCTTCCATTTCACTGTTTTCCCCACCTTGCCTTAGTGCTTGGTAATAATGCTTGTGAGGTGTTTATTTAACAATGTAATTGCCTCCAAATAATAATAATTACGATTGCTAAAAAAGAGGATTCTACCAAGTTGTTTGCTGCCATATAATCAGCAAACTTGCTTTTGGGAAGCATCCTGATTTCCATATCGAGTGTATCACTGCCATCCCAGTCCTGCCTGGTCCCTCCACTGCCCCCAGACATGTGCTAAGGGCAAGTCTGCAGCTGAATGAAGATCAGGAGCCTCCCCTCCCCAACTTCAGAGAGAAAACTCACTTCACAGACATTACTTACTCCTTCAAACTTATTCCAGCATTCCTTGAGCCTTCTTGTAAGGAAGGAGCAATCCACCTTCACTCCTGCTCAAAGGATTGCTTTCATTAAGGCCTCTACAGATTTGCAATGACAAGTATTTGACCTGCTTCAAAAATATTCATGAGACTCTCACATGCATTCAGTAAGGGCAGACAAGCAAAATCCTCAGCTCATGTTCTCCCGAGGTCTCGGGGTGCTGATGGCAATATACATCCTAATTACAATATATATACCATATTGAGAATGAGACCTTGTCAGCTCTGGTGTTGCTTTCTTTGAGTCAAAGAGTCTGGAAGTGATTGTGACTATTTGTCAGTAGATCAGAAAAAAGTCTAACCACGTGCAAGTATCTTTAAGTAATGTCCTTTTCCCTGGCCACAGTGAGAAGCTTCCAAGACAGGCCACAGGGAACAAGAAAATTTAGGTACTTTCAAAGCTTTGGATTATGTAGAACAGCAAAATGTGCTGCTCCTATGCAGAAAAAAATAAAATTCTTGGTATGAAGACTGCCAAGAGACTCTCCATTACAGTATTCACTAAGCTCTGAGACAAAAAGATTGCTCTTCTTTTCAGAAAATGCACAGTGTAGCATGCATAGGACAAAATACGCAGGAAAAGCAGCATTCATTCCCCACAGAATTCCAAGCAGTCACTGCAGACTTCCAGAAATGTTGCAGAGCGGTGCAAAATGCAATGCAAGTGGTCCCTTGTGAGGGAGGAAAGCAAAGTGTATTCCTTCTTAACACAATCACTGCAAGGCAGAGCAGTTCCCACATAGCTGGTATTGCTCTTTCACTCTTGCACCTGCTGTGAAGACACCATCCTGATAAGTAGCAGCACTCTACAGCTCCCTGCTCTGCCTCTCTCAACAAGATCCTTCTGTGCTGCCTATGGATTCATCCCAAGATAACATTCTTTGGTAGAAGGACAACCTGCTGATGGACACATGCAATTAGTAGCCTGCTGACAGGTGCCCTTTCAGCCTGTCTGTAGCCCCTTTCACTCAGGTAAAGCTGGCACAGTGATCCAGCCACTCATCCTTTGTTACAGCTCTATAAAGTGGAGGAAATAATTCAGAAAGTCTTAAAGGGAAGCTCAGGGTGGAAAGAAAAAATGTGATAGTTATTCCATAACTGAGGGAGAGGCATTTTATCACTGTTGAAATGGCTCACACTACTGAATCAATAAGTGCTTGAGCTTTTTATGATTCTCCTTAGCACAGATAATACCACAACAAGGCAAAGACCTACCACCTGAAAACATATAGATAAATAAATCTCAGAGGAGAGAAAGGTGGGGTGGAAAGAGCATTTCTTTCACAAGATACTGTGTTAATTCCAGCTGAAAGGGGAATACTTCCTTTAATAGCCTTCCTTTCAGTCTGTGACAATGTGACCCTGATGCAGACAGGTGATGCAGAGAGCACACACAAGGCAACTGGGATGGTGGTACTGCCCCTGCTGATGTCCTGCAAGGTACAGAACATACGCCATACCCAGGGACCAGATTTCGCAGCAGCCTAATTACACAACCCTGCCACAAGGATCAAGCCCCAGGAAAGGAAATTCCTTCAGGCATATCACGTCAGAGCTCCTTGAGATCCTCCCCACTTACTCAGGTCAGTCCCACTGGCACACACGTGCCACAGCCTTGTATAGTTGTGTTCTGAACAAAACTGGAAGCAAAGTGATCCCAACTCACTTTGATACGGCACAAGCAAAACAACTTCACGTAGTTACAGGACAGACTATGAATGTTCATTACAATACCCTCTTCCACCCACAGCTCTATATCCCCGATGAAAATCAGAGAAACTCATCCCCTTGAGCACAGTCTGTTCTTGGCCACAGCACATGTGGGTGCCAGAGACAAAGCACAGGGCAGATCCAAACCTGTTTACTTCACCACTTGAGCCCCTGACCTTGACCATCCACTTGGCAGAGGAGGTATACGGTGTTCAGAAGATGCTTCCCCCAGTGTTTAGGCTTTTCCCTTTCCTCGTGTTACTCAAAACACAGCTCAAGGTTACCACAGGTACATAGTTGTGAAATCCAGACATCCTTTCTATAAAATCCCACCTGTCTTCCCTTAGCCTGCCAGAGCCTGCTCAGACATTCCTACAAACTCAAGGAAAGTGGCTTTTAACCTGCTCCCATTTACAGATCGTCACAGGTTTTTCACTAGAAATATGGACCTATACATAGTGACCTTCAGTCTGCTGAAAATACAGCACAATTCTGATGTCAAGCACAAAGTAAGAAGCCTTACAAGTAAAGATGTTAAGCTGGGTCAACCAGGATAACAAGAAAAAAATTACAATTTATTGTCTTTACCTAGGGAAGGAATGTTCTTCTGCTCCAGTGAAAAAGCTGTGAATTGCAGAAAGCTCAGGCACACAGACTCGTGCAGCCCATCCCTCATTTTGCAGGGATCAGCCAGACTGTGCAGTGCAAGGGAGAAATCTCTTTTGGCTTGCTCTCTGACTTAGTGGGGGGGAACAAAGAGCAGACATGTGAATGCTACCCCATAACCTCCACTGGAATTAAAAAGCCATTCGTACAAAGCCATCACTAACTCCTATCCTTGCCAAGATCTACAACCAGGCACAGAACCACCCTCCTAATAGCTCTGCAAATGCCCTTTTAGAAAGGCTGTGACAGCTGATCTCCCTTACACCACTTAGCACCTGATGAGCAGCAACTGGGAAGGGGATGCTTACAGGTGGCCACCGTGATGTGCATCTAAATACCGGGGGCCTGCCAGAGGCAGAGTCCTGAACAGATCTAGGGGGAAGTGGATTCTATCACCCTGATATTGTGTCAGTCCTCTTCTGCATTGTCACTCTGTTCTGCTAGTTACAGGCAGTTGGCTCGAACTCCAGGAGCAGGAAAAGCTACTGTCTCGTTTCCTCTGTCATCTGTATTGTCTTAGCACTAAAAGCCATATGAATTCACAGAGATAAATCCACCCATCTCTGCAATTCCGGAAGTGTTTGCATCCTTCTATCATACTAAAACTGCCATGCTAATGGTGCCCAGCAGCAATTCCCCATCCTGCCTCTTGGCCATGTCAAAATAGCTCTTAGTGATTTTCTGTCATGCTAGAAGAGTTTGTCAGCTTGTCTCACGCCTTGTCTCACCAGTTCTGGTGATACTACTGTATCCAACAGGCATCCCACAACAGCCCTCACAAAAATAACCACAGGGCTGACTACCGAAACTGGCCACGGGATGTCTGCCCACAGCTCTGAGGAGCTAATTTGAACCAGGCAGAGCTGTATGGACTCAATAATTAAGAAAGAATGTACATGAAGTCAGTATATTAAGGGGTGAGAATGCATTTCAGGTCTAGAGAATTAAACCATTGTAATCAGAGGAGGAAAAAAAAATCTTTAGTAAAATCCTTGCATAGACCTTGACTATTCCCTCAGCAGGGCAAACCTGATGACTAGTTGTTGTTTACAACGATAAGGTCAGAGGAAAGGCCATTTCCTCTCAACAATTGTCAGAAAGGATTAAAACCTGCATTCAGGCTCGCTTTGAACTAGCAGGTACTCCATTCCCCGATGGTATCAGGATCCATTCAGCGAGGTCTCCGGCCGCCTCCGGGGCATGTCTCCATAATGCCCCCATTGTGGAAGTATGCACAGCACCGCTTCCTGCGGTCACTCCAGCTTTATGAAGCTTCACCCTTGTGGTCCGATACCCAGGGCAGGAAGCAATCCTGCAATCACTGTTTAATTAGTCATTTCCCAAGTCTGTCTCAGATGAGAGTTGCTGCTGCTTGTCAGCTTCTGGGGAGGGAGGGCTGGGAATCAGAAACATTGCCAGATTGGGAAAGCTGCTCGCAGGGTTTGAGGCGCATTACCCCGCAGCTCAACGGGCCACATTCTCCATTTCCAATTTTTTTTTTCCTAAGTAGAAGGATTTGAGGGGATGAAGGGGCCATTGCACCTTCTACAAGTCAAGAAAAAAGCTGATTTTTTAAAAAGGTGGCTTTATTTTTGTTGATTGTTTGTTACGGGCTGGGCTTCGATTGACTTGGGTTTTGTCTTGTTTTTTGGTTTGGGTTTGGTTTTTCTTTTCCCTTGAGAAATAGCGTCTTCCATACAAAGCACATGCTTCAAGAAAGGTCTGCTCCAGGAATTCCACTTGCATTCTTTCCTTTGTGGAAGTCAGTACTGAGCCTGAGAGGTTGTACACACACAGCTACAACTTTTCCAAGTGAGCTCACTGTAAGAGGTACTTCTTACCATACAGTCAATAATTTGAGAAGAATGAGAGTTACATAGTATTAAAATATTTTTCTAGATAATAAGTGTCTGTGTGTGGAGGAATGCTAAAGGAAAAATATGTTTGTTGAAGCCCAACTGTTTTGAAAAACATGGTGATTTTTCTGTTGACAAAATAAATAACATTTCAAGAATGTAAAAAATGCTTGGTTTGGGATTTTCAGTGTACTGGGCATTGTTGAGAAGAGCTTTTCAAAGTAAATATATATAAAAAAGTTAGATGAAGCTATACAAAATGTTTAAAGACAGTGAAATCAGATGAACTGCTTTGATCAAAAGAAAATTGTATTTTCAGAGTTTAATTTTGTAAGAAAGTTTGATTTTAAATGTGATACATTCTGGAATGGAAAAGGTTTTGAAATCTCAATGTTATCCAGTAAAATCAGATTTTCTGTCTTCCTCTAGTCCCAGTTTCCTTTGCTGTAGTGAAATAATTGGAAAAGTGGTGTATGTGATAATTTCCTTGTGACAATGAAACAACCCTGCTTTTGATAAGTGTGTGTGAGGCAGGAAAAAAAAATCAGAAGGAGAAAACCCCTAAAAGATCAGTGATCTGAGAAATTTACATATATTTCAAGAAACTGGAATTCACAGAAAATTGATATGAGAGAAACTGACTCCAATGAGGAGTAGAACTGGTGAGGGAGTTATAACATGAATTATTACAGCTATAATATGAGAAGTTCCTGCTCTCTTCCCAGATCTAGCATGTAATTTCTTATAACCTTGTTCAAATCATAACTTGTAACATGTTGGATCAGTCTCTGTACAGGGCTAATGCACACAGCTTCCAGCAGCTTGGAGTGCAGGCAGAAAAAAACCCAAGTATTTACTACAAAAAATTCTGCAAGTATGTCTTCAGAACGTTTTGGTTTTGTTTTTTTCTTTCTTCCTCTAGGGCTATACTGATCCTGGCAACAGCCAAATCCATGAGACATGGGAATGAGATAATGTCACATGAGCATCCTTTCTCCTCAGCCTCTCAAGGAGACAAGTGGCATCTTCTCCATGCTCCCTTTGCTCTTGTGTTATGTGATCTTCCTCTTAAGCTGAGGTTTCTTGCAAAATGTCAAAACACAACAAGAAGAATTATTGTTACGATTGACAGAGATGAGAGAAGGACACAGAAGAGAGCTCAGGAACACCTGTGAGTGTATCAGCTCCATCCCCTTACCTATGGGAACAAAGGCTCAGCATCCAGCATTACCACAGCCATCAATAAATTGCTCTCCTAAGAAAAGAACAGATGTGATAAAGATTGTTCCAGGGTCTGTAGCAGACCACAGCCAAAGCAGAAGAGTCTAAATGTGCTGGGTTGGGATGGCAAGGGAAGTCACAACTGGGTTCCATCGAGGGGGAATTATTCTTACACTCAATTCATCAATTTACAGGCAAGCGATTGCACAGGCAACGTTGACTTGATTAAACAGGGCCATAATGACAGTGAGTGTAGGGAAGCATCCAGCCAAGTATGCAAACTAGCCTTCTCAGCCTAGAATAAAAGCTTTCTAACCAATAATTTCATGCTTTTATCTATACGATCATTAATACAGATACCAAACAATGCCAGCTCGACGTGGTGTCAAAGGCTCTGACAACCTCTAATTGATAATAAATAATTCAATTTCTGTCCCAATCCAAAACTGCAGAATCTTGGGACAGGTTCCAAATAAATGATTAAAAAGAACTTTGAGTGTAATTATATCTAACACAATTGGGGATATTGCCCAGATGAAATTTACAGCAACTATTCAGAGCTACAAAATTTCAATGACACTGGCAATTCTTTATGCCTACTAGAAAATGAAATGTTCTTTACCAGGCAGTGGCACAGAGTGCCTTTTTTATCAACAGCTGTATGCCAGCAACCCAGGCCAACTGTGCTTCCCACAGAGGTGCAGTCTTTCCCCAAAATACTTGAGAAAATTTGGGTTTTGCCACAACCAAATCTTCATTGTTCTGCACATGTATACCTGGATCTTCTTTCTGATACAACTGATTCTTCCTCACCCCCAAAACTGCTTACATTACCATGAACAAAAGTTTCTTAAGAAATTAACACTCATATTTCCTGGAAGGAAACTAGGATGTGTTTCAGCAAGAAAAGTGACTATAAGCACAATCCTGCATGCAGCATCTCAGAGGCACATCTTGTTCTCAGTAATTCCCAAACTCCAAAGCCAGAAGGATCTCTGAACACTTATTAGTGAAAACACAGGACACATACTTACAAAAATATCCTTATACAACATTTGACTCCTATTTTTATCTCACACATGTAAATCCTTGCTGAAATCTTACTTTCTGAATCTGTACACAAGAGATGATGACATTCACTTTAATTTATTTGGAAGCAGATTGCTTTGAATTCCAGTTTTTACTTTTCTTAGAAGAATGGTGTCTGTAACTTGTCTGAAGAAGTGGTCACTCTTAAGAACCTTGTAGATCTGCAGCAGTTGTCTTATCAAGCTCATATGGTCACAATAGAAATGGATTTCCCTTGTCTAACCTGTCCCATTTCTTTATTCCCAGTCCCTTCTAGAAGATTCAACATCAGCATAACTGGAATCTCCATGCTCACAAGGCAGTGACAGCACCAGTGTGAAGATGTGCCAAGAGATCTACATTGTTTATCTAGAACTCTAATGATTCCCTTGTCCTACTTAGGCTTCTTTCTCAGTCTTTACCATACAACTTGCTGTTTATGAATACAGAAAGGGACATTAAAAAACAAGAGCTCTTCATCGTTCACAACATGCTGTTCTGGACTTTGACACTCACCTGTGTTTATCTGGCAGAGCGGTCAGAGGCAGCAGCCATCCTGAAGCAAAGAGATGTCTGCAGGTTCATGAGAAAACAAAATAGCTCCATAATTCAACTCAACTGCCATGATCAGGTGAGCCAGGCTTGTTTCTTTAAGAAAAACTCCCTTACAAGGGAGAAAGCAAGTGATTATTGTATATCTTATACTAGGTAAGTTCTCTGAAGTATCTACTACTGATCCCTGTAATAAAGAAGATGTTATATAAACCTATGCTCCAACCTAGTGGTGACAGGCTAATAAGAATGATGAAATTTTCCTGGCTTCCTTTAAAAAGGAAGAAAACTACTATTAAAACCTAATACTTGAAATGGCTGGATTTTCTTTCACAGCAATATTCACCATGAATTATAAGTTAAGTTAGATAAAGTAAGTTATATAAAACTCTGTGTGTGTGTATGTATATATATGTAAGTAGATATAAAAAGGAGAGCAGCTAACAGAAGATTTAAATATCAGAAAATACAAGGATGCTTTTCTTACACAATCTCAACTGCACACACAAACTAGCCAAATATCTCATATTGTCTTCAGAGCCTTGGTGAGGTTGATGTTATTTTCCGGGGTAATGGAACAGTGGAACCCAGGCACAAAAATACTGTAATGTCAGAAATCACTCTGGAAGTTGCTGAGAGAACTGGATGGAGCCCTGTGATCCTGTAACATTTTCACTGCCAGGTCACAGGTACAGAGTGTTCACAAAGTAACAATACTTAATACTCTGTGGTTAAGCCATATCTCTATAGGAAATATGTTCCTAACACTTCGTTATGCAAAGTTCATCACACAGGAATTCTCAGCAGTTCATTCAGAAATTCCACATGGCCAGGTCCTTTTTGAAAGAGCAGAAGCCAGTGGCAATAACAGGGGATTCAAGTTAATATCCTGATTTCTTACTGCACACCTGAAGGTTGGAAAGGGCATGGATGTTTCAACAGCTGTGTGCTTCACCTCTAGGAAACAATTCTGCTGAACAGAAGGGGCAGCACTGGAAGAAGACTTGATCTTGTATCTCTAATGTTAAAAGGACTTCTCTACTAAAAAAGGAAAAAAAAAAAAAAAAAAGAAGGAAAGTAATTTCTGTAGCAGCAGGAGTACTCCAACAGCTCCAGCCTTCCTTAGGAGACACAGGGCAAGTGCTGCTGAGGTGAACTCAGTTTAATAGGTTGCTTCTTACAGGCTTAGACTGATTTACAGGTGTTTGCCCTGAAATATGACCATCTATGTTATCACTGCCAATCCTCTCCCATCTCTGAAATACTCCCACTTCAATAGATAGCTATTTTCAGAGGAGAAAACCCACATACATACCAAAAAGCTCTCTAAGTCTCCTCCCACAGGAAGGGCAGCCTGACTATCACACACATGACAAGTTGTCTAGAACAGCACAACACCGAGCCCTCAGTTGCTTCTGTCTCAGTGGGTGTCAGCCACCTGCATGTGACAGTAATAACAGGCATGTCACAGGGAGAGTGCACACAGACCTCACATCCTCCTCCCTGGCAGCCTGGTGAAATAACTGCTATTGGCAATGCAAAGCCTGGGAAGCATAGCTGGCTGCTCCCACTGTGTCCAGGGGAGCAGCATTTCCATCTTTCTCTGCTGAAGAATCTCCTTTGCTTGCTCTCTCAGGTTTCTGACTTCTTTTCTTCAGTTGAGTTTCCCGCCAGCTTGCAGCCCAGTTTTGGATCCTGGCACACTGCTGGAGACCTAGGCTGACAGATCCAATGGCCAGGGCACTGTGATGCTCTGGACCTGGTGAATCAGTTCCTATTCCCTGCATACACTGCTCCAGCACTGTGGTAATGATTTGCAGACATACATGAGGACAGGGTTCATAGTCTAAGTACACTAAACAAAAAAATTATCTTGGGATTGAATGTAAATTTACAGAAGTAGATAACCTTTTTTCCTTAAGTAATATATCACATAGGTACTGACTCTGTTGCATTCATCTGTCTCTTAGCTAAGCTTAGAGACTTCCAAGTATGGTTTCTAGAAATCTACAGCTCACAGCAAAATGCAGCCTCTAGGAGCTCAAGGCCATGCCAAGTCTCACATACTGAGCATAAGATCTGGTATCCTCACTGCTGTTCTTTGCTCCATACCCACAGAACCTGCATTTTAGCTATTTTGAGGCATAGCAACCCTCCCTCCCTGCCATTTTGGGATTTTTACGTGGCAGATATGTTGGTTTGGCAGGTCGTGGTGAACTTCACAGCTTTTCAGGGCACATGCTGGGAGAGGTGCCTCATCCATGAACCAGGAGAACTGCTGCCAGAAGGAATAAACTGGTGTTGGGTTTCCTTGCCCATCATGTGGTCCAACACATCTGGCTAATGGAAGATACACAAACCTACCACAGAGCCCAAACAATGCCAAATATGTGTATTGGCATCTCAGTCAACTCAGTGTATTCCATAACTTAGAGAATCAAATACATACATACAGGTGTCCTATTTTTTTTTTTTTACCCTGAAAAAAAGGTCCAGAAAGCTCCTAGAAATTTTCACAGACTTTCCAAGCAGCCAAGCAGAAATCAAATAAGAAGCCAAACTACACAAGTTAGAGAAAAAGATAAAACTGGATGAAAGTCCACAGTGAATGTCTCACATCCAAAGTAGCTGGGAAAATCCATCTCTGAGCTGCTGTAAAAAAGTCACATTGGAGCTCACAGCCCTGCAGGAACAATTCTGTCCAGGATGCCCCACTTCTTTTCAGTGCTACAGAACCCATACCTGAAGCAGAAGCTGATGGTGCCTCTAAGTGCTGATGGTGCAGGGATCCCATTCCCTGCAACACTGAGCACAAGGGACTCCTCACGTGCTTCAGGTTTCATCTCCATCTCTCCCATTCTTCACCTTAAAAGTACAATATTTTGAGGTATCTGAGTGTGTGCCAACAGACTGACATTCCCCTTCAGTTTCTTTGGATGCTACCACTGTCCAAAAATCTTCCTTGGGAGAGACAGCTGCACGTGTGTATTTCCATCCAGTTCAGTTTTCCCAACGGCTTTCTCTTTCCATCCCCTCCCAGCTTTTTCCAATACATCCTGCTTCTGTTGTTCCTCTGCTATGTGAGCAGTTCTCTGTCTATTCTTGCCTTTTTTTTTCTCTAGCTCTGCACAGCAGCTACTTGCTAGTTACTCAGAATCCAAATAATTTAGGTCAAAAGCCCAGTGAATCTGATGTGGTTTGTTTCACATAAAAAGAGTGAAATTGTAAACCACCTTATTCTTCTCAACTGAAATGCTGCATCCCTATTAATTCAGGTGTATAAATAACACTCTCTAATGCTGTATCAAGGGCTCTGCTGTGTGATTAAACCTGCCTCCCTGACCTGTAATTAGAAACTTTGCTTCTGAAAGGCAGTTTGCAGAGAGAAAAGGATTAAAAAAAAGAGAGAAGGAACCAGCTCTCAGACCCGACAATTTTGTTCTTAATAAATAATTCAGAGTTTTTGAAAGTTGAGATGGATTTCCATCTGCTACCATTAAAGACCCAAAGGGAAGAAGAATTGAAGGATTCTCACAGGAGAGCACAACAGTACAGAGCATGGGGCTGGAAACCAAAAGCCAACTGAGAAGTTCTCCATGTCCTCTGCCTGTTCCTGCCCTGTTCAGTTGCTGCCTGTGCATCCCTGGACTTCCAACAAGTCTCAGAGCAATGCAGAGGGACCCTCCACCACAGTCTCACCAAGCTAAAGAGTCGTGTTTGGGATATAACATTAGAAGAAACCCCCCAAATTCTATGAATATTTTAGAAATTTCAATAGAATCCGACAATGAACATGCAAAATAGGGACAGTGGTGAGTACAGAAACAATACAGAGACCAGGTTTCATGATCTCACACCAGTAATGTACAACCTTTTCAAGACAAGTAATTTAAAGATTAATTATAAATGACTAAACTGATTTTTTGCTCCAGGGGCAGTTACACAGTACAGACCATTGTACTATTAGTGATGGTAGTCACTGCTAGTTGCAACCCCAAGGTACATCTGCTGTTACAAGGTGAGTTTCTCACTTGGAAGTGTGGAGATAGTAAATACCTTTTTCTCTAAGAGTCATACTAAGGAAAATTACTATTCCTTCAGATAAATGTAGATTCATTTTAACAAAAAAACCCTCTCTAACTGAAACACAACCCACAAATAAAACATTCCAACTTTCACAGTGAATGTCAGTTATCTTTTCTCTTTCCACAAACTGGGGATAGAACAAGCTTTAGAGCATCGGATAACGCAGGTGATGAATTGGCCCTGGGCTGAGAGGTCTCTGGCTTTGGGTATTTGGCAGCAGTTTCCAGAGCTCTGCTTGACTTCAGATCACAGAGATTTTGTGATGAATTCCTCCTCTGGTTACACCTATAATCTTTGTGTTGAGGGTGTGACTGACATCGTAGTTTCAGTCTTTTATGTTTTCAGGCTCAAGTTTGCAAGGCCTCACACCAGGGGAATCAAGAGTTTGATAATTTTCTGCAGAACTGTCTTTGTCTAGGAACTTGACAACGTTGATCCAGGGATTCTGAGAAGCCTTATGAATTGAGACATCAGGCTTAAGGGAACTTATATGAGAGAGGAGAAAACTTACTTTTCTATCTTCAGGACCCTTTGGTCAAAATATCAGACCTCACCAAATTCTCCAGTGCTTCATATCTTCTGCTTGTGCCTGTTTTTTGCTAGGCACAATTTTAATATAAAAACCAGGTTAAATGTATCAAAATATTAAATTGTCACCAGTTGAAATGTCTTCATTCCAGTCTGCATAAGTTTGTAAATGTATGAGGTGCAGAGCCATTGGGGACCATAACCCTGGTACATGGATCCAAGGGTGTGGATTCATGAAACAAAAGAGTCCTTCAAATTCAATAACAACAACTTTGAGTAATCTTTTGTGTTTGCTATGTGGTAGAGTCCAAGTTTATCACAGAGCTGCCAGAACATAAATCTGATACAAACTACTTTGGATTAGATAGCACAGCAGAAAGAGCTTTACTGGGGTATTGTGACAACTTTCATGAACTTTTTAAAGAAACAGAACATGGAAATACTAGCAGTGCTGTTAAGTTATTGCCTTAGGAGCTTGAATACTCAGGACTGAGAAGGGCAGAAGAAAAAAGTTTAAAAATTCAGAAAATAGAGCAGTACTTAAAACTTGTGTAAGCCATGTTTGTTTTTCAACTGGACTTTAAGTCAGTTGTAGTTAAAGCTGAGTCCTGTGAATCCAGCGTGCTCTGCCTTCCTCAAAGGCACCCATGGGCTCTCCTCCCCCCATTTTTACAAATCCTCAGTGTGTCACTTCTCTATATTTACCTTTGAGGGTCTCTCTGGTCTTTTAACATTGGTATGCAAGTACGTAAGTGAAAAGAGGTAAAAAAAACTAGAAATACATCAACTTGCAGGGACTACCTGCCTCTGCATGGTACCCTCACCCTCAGAGAGTGCCTGGTAGTCCCTGAGATGCATCACCTCTGCACCAGCATGGGGGGGAGCAGCATGTTCAGGGTGAGCTGCTGCTCAGAGCTCTGTCCAGCCCTGGGCTCCACTCTTGCCTGCTTGAGTTACCAACCAGTTTCTCTGGTTTTCAGCAAGTCACACATGGCCACGACCAGCCCACATGGCTTGAAAACACTTTCCCCATCTGCTGCCTTGGCCCCCCCTTGCTCTCAGCAGCATCAGCAGGGCTGCTCAGGGTGAGATGGCTGCCTGCCCTCTACTTCCTATCTCTTGTGGGCACTTCACTATCTACAGCTGTTCCTTTGAGAATTCTGCTCTCTCATACAGGGATTTATTCCACAAGCCTCACTCCCACCCTGCACAAATGCCTCATATGCCACCTTTCCAAGCCTCTCAGTTCCCCCTCCAATGCCTGGGGCATGTACAGTATCCAAGGAGCCTGTTTATGGGTTGCTGTGATCCCAGCATTTTCCTCTTCAGGAATCCCTCATTCTCTCCTACAATAGCATTTTAATGCCCCATCTACCTCCATTCCCTGAATAAATGGGTACTCTAAATATCACTATCAGGATTCCTGTGCATACTTACTACTACTTACTACTGCTCTAGCAGGATGCCTCAACTCCCTCCCACTGCGGTTTCTGTGTGTTCCCCATCCTTTTTGCTTCTAACTTTGGATCTCCATCCTCCTCTAGTTCTGCAAAGGTTGCATACAAGCCCTGTATTTATCTGGTGACAGATCTTCGAGTGTGCTCACATGATAACTTGTCTAGAGTGACAGACAGAGATGAGATAAAGGTATTGGTATGCAAGAGCTATTTCCAAGTTGCTTCATCTACAAGTAAAACGGTATCTAAATTACTCTTGCTTCCCAATCTTCCCTTTTTGGTTTCCTAGCATTTTCACAAATTAGTAGTGCTCTCTCTCACAGTAATAACAAGTCTCTGATTTTTTTGCAATGGATCAGATGAAGCATTTAGAATTTGCCCTGTTCCATAAAGCTCAACAGAAAGGATGACCAGATGAGCACACGGACTCACAAGTTTAGCCTTAGACATTATGAAAACCAAAGGGAAACATTCATCATTCCAACCTTGACCTGAATGAACCATAACCATAACTGGGATAACCTTCAGTTGATCTTGGGAAAAACAGGACTTATGTGAGTTTTCTTAGTGACATCTCAAGTGATTTCCATATCTCTAAATAAAAGGAAAGATGGAGTTGCTGGTTTACAGGATTCCCAGCCTCCAGACTGAAATATGGTACTACACTGAAAAATGACACAAAAAAAAAAGAAGGAATTTTTCTGCATCTATTGAACTCCAGTGAATCTGAAGAACACCTTTCCTGTTCCTCAGAACAAATATTTGCATAGAGGGTTCTGAAAATGGAGCTGGGTTTCTGTGGATCAACAGAGGTGCCATTCCTACATCACAGCTTTGCAAATATGATTAAAGCCTGAAGCACAATGCTGTGCTCCATGGGACATATCTGACCCACACGCTGCCTTTTCAACTCTCTCCTTTTTCCAAATCATGTACATTATGAGTGAATAGAAAGAAAATGTGTAAACAAGAACAGAAAAGGTCGTTGTGAGTTCATTAATTCTGATCACTTAATAAGCTGTAAATTGAAGTGCATGAATTCCATTCTCTTGAACACCAGGATAAATTTGAAGAATCTCTATTGACTTAATTTACGCTGATATGCATTAGAATAGTTTCTGGCACATTAAGAATCAAAATAATTATTACAGCAACATTCATGACCAGAAGGTACCTAGTTCCCATTTAGTAAATAAATGAGGCCAGACTTACAAAAGTATTCATCAATTAAAAAATAAATCTTAATTAGTTTTTAAAGGTGATGCAAAGGTGAGGCCATGGGGCCTGTGAAATTTAGGGCTGAAGGACTGGCCTTAACAAGCAGGGTGATACTCTGCACCTCACTGATGAGAACACTGTGCTGTGCAAAAGACTGGTGACTACTGTCCTCCAGCTGCTTCTCACAGAAGACAAAGATGAACTGCATACAAGGAGGCAGAACTGTTTGAATAACTTTGTCAGGCCAATATTCAGAGTGGTACTGACACATTTCAGAGCTCTTGGCTTTGCAGGTTGCCTCAGAGGTCATGAGGACTCCAGGAAGATATCTTCCTATGCAAAGACAAACATTGGTTTGGAATTCTTTAGTCTGCAGTTTTGATGCTGTTCATAACATCTTACACCAGCTTCCTTGGAAGATAAAACAATTAATTAGCCACTTCCAGGGACCAAAAGGCATCCCAAACATCTTCACAAATACCTTAAGTTTCTGAAACAATTACAAAGGTATCACGGTGGAAGAAACCACCTGAGAAGCATTAAAAAAAAAATTAAAATAAATCGCTTGAGGCTGATCGGTTGCAATACCACGAAGTTTTCTTCTTCTGCCGCTGCTGGTTTGTCTGCAAGGAAGTCCCAAGAAGGCAGATCTAAAGCGATGCCCTTGAAACATGTGCCTGTGACAGGCTGGGAATGATCCACGACGTGTTTAGCGAGCTCCTCCTGCCGGCTGCTCTCCCGGCGCCGGGCTCCTGCCCATAGACTTGAATTTCTGTTTGGCTTTTAGGAAGCTGAAGNAAATATGCCACACAGGTTGTCAGTGTGAAATATTGGCAATCTGTACTTCTGCTGTTTCAGGATCTGGTCAGGAATGACCTCTGCAGGGTCAATTATGTGTGCTTTTGTTTTGCCAGTCTGTTGGGAAACACTTCTTTCTAAGCCAGAGTAAACTTGAAACTGCCACTGGGATGTAATGACAAAGCCTCCCCAAATTTTTCACCTATAACTTAAACCAGAAAAAAAAAAAGTACACTAATCCTAGCTTCCCATTAAAAAAAATCCATCCACATCACATAATCCTCTGTGACATTTCAACTGCTCAGTTCTTTGCTCAAACTATGTCCCAAAAGAAGAAAACAGACGAGACATACTGATACCCATTTCCTACCTCCTCCCTGGTGACATCTGCCACAGCCCTGCACTGGCACACACACAGATGTGTGTGCTGGCCCAAGCTCCCAACAGGGAGGTGAAACATTCTGAGGCAACAAAGCCCAACTGGCACATAACAAATGCCTTCAAAGAGGGAGCTTGTTCAATCAACAGGAAAAGACTAACCCTTTGGAAAAGGGTATCCGTGATTATCTTCTTGAGTTAAACAGGAGAAATCAAAGACAGAGAGAAGGGAAAGAACATGAGGTGAGCATCCCAATAGTGTTCCCAGCTGGACTGACACCGATACACTGCTTAGATAAAGCCAATCTGCCCTGGAAAGGCTGCGTGGACGCAGTAAAGAACAATAGTCTACTGAAAAAAAGAACATCTTTTATCAATATTGATTAAAACAATCTCCAGATTATGAAAGCTACTTTGGAAAAAAGTCACCTTTCCAAAGAGGAATCTGTTTTGCTGAGGTGGCCAGGAGTATATTGTGTCTCCTGTGTGGAGCACTGAATGTATACAGGACTGTTCCTAAATGTGGCTTCTCTGCCAAGCAATTGTATTGCTGTACTTTATATTTCCAGTGTGAAAACTCTAACAAAACATTTTAAACCAAATCCGTTTCCTTGGAGCTGCCTCTGACCTTCTTTTGCTTCTCTCTGAGCCAAATCTCCCTGTCAGAATGAATTCAGACCTAATGTCTGCTCCTTCCACCAGGCTTTTGGATATGTGACAATACCCCAGTCACTGGGAGCTGTGCCTGTTGGTGTCCATTGTCTTGTGTCCAGTTTGGGAGAGGGCTTTTAAGGGAAAGCCCAGAATTAAATTTATGGAGTCCAGTGATTTACAGGAATGGCCAACCATGCAGCTACTTTCTGCACGCATCTATCAACAAGTTGTGAGCCCTTAGTAATTAACTCACAAAGCTCCAGCACAGGAATGGTTCAAGGTCCAAGAAGAGGCTTTTGAAAGGTTAAAAAGCAAAACAGATGTACAAAAACATACTTGAAATGAGGGTCCAATCTAAAAATACTACAGGCCTGTGCATCAGCTAGAGCTGTGGTAGGGGGACTGCCTAACAACCTACTGTGCAGAGCCTGTTCCATTCCCTAACAGAGTCCTGACAGGCACAAAAAAGGGTTACACACAGCCCAGACAGAGCTGCTGGCTGGGCTCTGTGGAATGTCTCTGTCCCAGCAGTTTGGTGGTGGGCACAGCACAGACGTGCAGCCTGATCACAGCCACTGCTGAGTAAAGCCAAGGCATCATGACACAGGTCTCCTGCCCTGTGCGGTGACAGGAGATAATGCAGGGTCTGAGAAAGGTGCTGCTTATAATGGAAATGCCAGGTGCATTGCCCAGGTAAAACAGGAGTGGATCTGGGGGACAGGGGATCAGGCCAGCAGCCACGTGCAGCACAGTGTGGCTGATGCAAGGCCCTGGATAAATCAACAGTGGTATGGTGGGGCACTACTAGAAGGAAAGCAAGTCATGTTCCTTATGTAAAATCAGTTACAATCTGTGGAAACACTGTATGTTTCATCTGTGACTCACTTTGTATGATGCCTGCCTATATGTTTTAGGTACATGAACAAATACATACCTTGGGAGAAAGTAAAACTTCTTTCTTTGCTAAATCTCCTGTAATCACATTGCAAACAGGGTGCAAAACCTTTGGAGATATCTATCCAATTCCCACATTAAATCAGTAAGTTACTTGACAAATGCTTTCATTTAACCACCAACTACTTGCCAGGAATTCACAACTAGGCTTGAGTCCTTTGTCTTCGAACTCTTAACTTTTCTTCTTCAGCCCCCTGTCCCCCCCCTTCCATCAGTGTTCTGCAATTTGCCAGCCTCCTTTATGTCTCAGTTATGTCTGCACAATGTGAGGCAGGCAGACCCATGTGCCCACAAACAGAAAAGCTCCTCCAGCTCACAATAACTCAGCAGGCTTCTGCGATTTTCAGAGCCTGCATTACTGTGTGCCCATGTCTGCTGTCAAATTACTGCCTGGACACAGGCTCCAGAGCTAACCTCAGCCTTACCCCAAACATGACACTGTCTCTGGGCCCTCAGGAACATTCATCTTCTCCTGCAGCTCTTCCTACACAAAGTGGAGTAAACCTGGCTGATGCTTCTAGGAAATAAAGAACAAGCTTACCCCTTCCAAAGATGTGTTATGATTTTAAGGCCTCTTTCTGTAACCTACTGAGAGTGGCTGTGCTCCATGTCATGCATTTAAAACATATCAAAATATATTTGAAGGGTGGACAGTTCTCCTGAGGTTTCTAAAGGAAAATAGAGATGAAAGCCATAAAAAACAATCCTTCACACACAGCAAAGGTTGAAAAGTACAATCTAAACATAAGTTAATTTTCCCTCTAGTGTAAGTTCTGGAAGTCCCAGGACTGTTTTAACTTCTAGCTACTTGTCATGGCTGTAACATCACAGCAGTGAGAGAAAACCCTGAGTACATTTATTCCCATCTTAGTTACTTTTCCTTAAAACCCCCACCCTGCCCTACTCTATCTGAGGCTGTGAAAAAACAATGATAATAGGAAGCTGCTCCTAGAGCTCCTACAAGGGAAACAGTTATTTTCATGTCCTGCCCTCACTGTAAATACCTGTGCATAAGGAAGATGGCATGCACAGATCACACAGACCTGTAATTGAGGCAAGTCAGAGATGTTATTGACTGTAATTGCTGTTGTCTGTTCTCGACCTTCTCCTCGAGGTGTCTCCACCTCCCATTACAATGTCAGGGATAAAGGAGTTCCCTGGTGGTCTGCAAAGAAGCAAAAGAGCAAGTGGTTAAGAGAGAGCTGACATTGTTTATATAACATTAAAATTAATTCTCAATCAACAATTCAGAGAAAATAACATTGCTGCATAAAAGTAGATTAAAGGAGATTTCACTGATAGACAGTCCTAACAACAACATTTTGTATATATACAGGTTTCTGTGCCCTAAATCCTCAAACGTTTTGGAAAAAAGAATACACTACCATTCTTCAGTGTTTTGCAGAAAAAGGGAGGCATAGGCATTCATAGCGAATAGTCAAAGGAACTGACAGTTTAGCACCAGAATGAACAACAGAATCCAGGCCTTTTAACCCAGTACTCAGTTATGTACATTATTTTAAAGCAGCCCTTGTATTTACCCATTTTAGGGTAGGTTAGGTAAAACCGAGCACTAAAGCAGAAATATACGTGTGTTCTACACCTTAAACTAAGATTTTCTTCCTGGAATGGCAATAAGGATACCCTGCAGCCTAAGGTTTTCTGTGCAGCCATAAAGCCTTCGTCCTCTTGACTGTGCTGGTAACCAGGATAACCCTCAATCCATATTCTATGCCCTGTGCATGCTGCAGGAGGAAAAGATAACAAAGGCTGTGACAGAACTCCATCAGGGAAGTCCTTTTGTGCCCCATTTCCATCAGCTCATAAAAGGAACAGCCTGGACCCACATGCTGGGCTCTGCTAAGGCTGCTCCAGGCTGCAGCTCTTCATTTGCAAGAGAAACGACCTATTCATTTCCCTCTGACCTCTGCAGACACTTCAGACTGCTGACCTCATCTGCCAATGGCTCCCACCACCACTGAGCATCCTCAAACAGGTGCTCCCAAATAAACCCTCTGCCTTCCCAGGCAAGCTGAATTAACACAGCTCCGAGAATCCTGAATCAGGGCTCCCAGGAGGCCGTTTGTGCATGGTTTAGGAATGTTCAGCCCCCAGTGCATTTATTTCCTGTGCAGAAAAGCAGAGGCCATAGGAAAAGGAGGTAAGGATGAGAGGATGTGAATTTAACTTTGTCTACTGAAGTTAAAGTATACACTTGTTTGTGTGTGACTGTGCACTTGACAACACGGGTCCCTTCCCTGCAACTACTGACAGCTACACCTCCTCTTAGTGTGTTGCTGCTCAGGCAGGTCCCACAGTCCCTGAAGAAAACCAAGTGACTTGTGGCTGGGTGTTCTCATTTCTGCAGACTCGGTTTTGTGTCCAAGGATGAAAGGTAACAATGCTACCTCAACAGGGTAATCCCTGTGCTTGCACTGCACCCCAGGAAAAACACACATCTCTTCAGACACACTCATCACCCACATTTACCCCGGCATTCACAGCCTTATTACAACCCATATTGACTCTTGTTCTTAACAGCCCCACTGTAGAAAGAAGATTACTCCATTCCACAGCTAAGGATACAAAGGAATTCAGTGGCTGAACTGCTGGTTTTAAGTCCAAGTTCAGAGTCCTGCTCATGGACTAATCTCTAGACAACAACATTTTTCTGCTTGGCAGAGAGTTTTCAGGTCTGGAAGAATACTGAGGCCCTTAGGTAGAGTCACAGATATGTGTATCACAGAATATTTTTTTTTCAGTAAAAGTGGCATAAAAACAAAGCAAGCTAGGTCAGTTCTTCTGCTGTCTCCAAAGAACACCCAATTATCAGAGTGAACATAACCATCTTTAATAAGTAAGCTGTTTTGGGAGCTGAACTTTTTGTTCCAAGTGCCACATAGACACCAGCTCTTGGTACTGGCAGAAGAGGGCTGTGAATCAGAGCCTGAAGTCTGATGCAAGAGAAGTTTGGGCATCTCAAGCTGCTTTCCCCAGCAGAGAACAACCCTATTAGTTTGAGAAAGTCCCCTGCCTGCTTTCTCTCTGAGTAATTAAGAGTGAAATCCTCCTCTCAGTGACCCCAATGCTCTCACCCTAGGCTGATTTACACATGAAAGGAACCCTCTGAGGGGCTTTCTCCCTTTCACATTCACAACCAGGCAGGACCTATAAATAAAACCTTTCTGAAAACAGGAGCTTTCAAAAAGGTCTGTGTATGTGCACAAATGTGTATGAGAGAAAGGGAATGGCTGTGTGCACTCGAGGATGTGTGTTTGCATGCATATGTGAGGCGTGGGTGAGAAGAATGTGCATTCACACACCGGCCCGCATGCAAACAAGTGTCCTCAGAAAAGCATCTGCATGGGTGCGGGAGTGTGCACAGGTACTGGGAGCACTAACTGGAGCCAGAGGGCATGTCCAGGCTGGTTTCCAGCTAGCACAGTTCCAGGGGTTCATCCAAGTCAGCTGAGTCACTCTAGAGCTACGGAAAAAGAAAAAAAAAAGAGCACACTCAGACCCAACTGTGCACATCAGAGCAGGCTTGTGATGCTCTTTCCCTCCACAAAGCAGTAAAGTAGTTGAAGAACAGCCGTGTTTTACACTGCTTTGGCTATAATGTGGGAGGTAACAGAGAATCAGGTGTCAGGGCATGTGTTCCTATGGTTTTGACAGCAGGTCAGATTTTTAAATGGCCGCTGCCCAGGAGAGAGAGAACAGTGTCACATTTTCCAGGGCTGTCGTTGTTTCAAAGTAATTTTTAGTTTTCTGGAACAAAAAAACCCTCAAAGTTTGAAAAACAAACAAGAAGACAGACATCATGAAGATGAAGGTCAGAAAATCAAAAGGACTGTGACTGCCTTTACAGAAGTTATGAACACAAAAATGCCCAGATACGAATCTGAACTGTCCCTCCTCCGCTGCCCTGTTCATCCATGTGGCTGCACAGCCAGGATACCTCCCCTTCCGTGAGGCCTAAGGAGGACCCTACACAACTTCCAGGAAACTGGCAGTTGGTGTGACCCTGCCCTAATACAAAACAGGTGACACGGAGCCAAGCCAGGACAGCCCACAGGGTTTCACAAAGGAGGTTCTGCTCTGTGGGTCTTTGCCCCTCTAAGAGGCAGTTTTTTAAGACCAGGCTACAACGTGATAATTTGAGAACTGCAAGCTATTCCACTCCACTACTCCTGACCAGCTGAGTCATTTGTTTTACTGAAACCGTGCCCGTGCCCTGTGCTAACGCCAGCAGTTGGAAGGTACAGGTGCCAGAACCACTGGAGCTGCTCCACTGCTTGGTGGGAGACTCCGGGGGATGGCAGAGGGACAGGAGGGGAGCTGCACCCTTTCTGACTTCATCGCTGCAAACCGCAGCGCTTGGGTCTCTCACCTCCCCAGTTCTTACGCAAACATTTAGAAAAATCAGGCAGGAAAAAAAGCACAAAGCAGGAGACATAAAAAGTGCAAAGCCTCACAGGAGTGCACAAAGCACAAAATGTCTCTTCTGCCTGTTCAAAAGACTCTTCCCAGCTCCTTGCTCCAGACAAGAGTGTGTGAGCAGGGATGCAGAGCTCCCCTCCCACTGAGCTCGCAGCTAAAGCCCTCCCCCAGTTCCCAGGGTCTTCAAATAAAGATTTGCATAGTAGTTCCAGATCATTCCCGAGAGAAGGGACAATGGCTCTCTCAACGCCCTCTTCCCCTCCTCCCTCTCTCCCAAAGCTGATAAAGCCCTGCCTGGTGAAAAGAGGAACAAAGGATTCACAGATGTCAGAATATTGATTTCTGCCGTTCCAGTACTTCAGGGAGCAGAGGAAGAAAACTCTTGCCCTCAAAAACTCTGTGAAGTTTGAGACACAGGCGCTATCTCTGCAGCACGAACTCCGCGTTTGTTAAAACAGTATCTGATGGGGGGAACGTTGCTATGTGAGAGTGATGAGCCGGCCCCTGAAAATCTGGAAATGCAGAGGGATGAGATTACAGCCTGCAATCCCAGGGAGCGCATTTGTTGTTGCCAGACCTGCTGAACGGAAAGGCGCTTCCAGTGAAAGCAGTTTGCCACCAGGCGGGCCGGGCTGGGATTGCTCTGAGCGCCTGGGATCCATCCC
>VYZS01030650.1:0-17333 GCA_013400695.1 Neodrepanis coruscans | reverse complement strand
TTTTTTTTAATTTAGAAACCTGCGCCGTATTCTCTTTTATGCTGTTTATTGATTTAAGCAGCATCCGTGTCTCAAGTGAGAGACTAATAGATTTTCATTAAAATAGGTTCTCTTAATCCTGATTGTGAATGGATATGATTGATCCATCCAGCACACTACACATCTATAATATTAATAAAGGAGATTATCATGGCCAGACTTGCTTTTCCGTCATCAGCGTACTTTTGTTTTTTCCTCTTCCTTGTAACCTTAAAGATTTATTTGGGAGCCGTAAAATGGCCCACAGGAGGGAAAAGCTTTGGGAAGAACAAATTTTTAAATTAGGGTGATTTTTTGGGGGGAGGGGAGGGGGGGGGCCGAAGGGCTTGTTTGTTTATTTCGGGTTTTTGTTTTTGTTTTGGGGGGAGCTGTGTTTTGGTTTGTTGTTTTTATTGTGGTGGTGGTAGTGGGTTTGTTGTAAGTCTAAGTGGAAAGATTTTCTTTTTTAAATCTACAAGCTGCTGTGGCAACATATGGTGAAAATTAAACTGTTTCCCTACAAATCTAATCTTAAAACATTTATGTTGAGTTTTGTTTTTAGAAAAACGTTTTTAAAGGAGAGGAAAATAATCTTGTATGAAAAGTAAAATAAAGAACATTTGAAAGGCTATAGTTCAAACTAACAATAGCCCACTTCGCCGGCTGAGACTGCTGGAAGGGTAGCGTACCTGATGAATATGTTACGAAGTGGTCGGGACAGCAGCGGCTACAGTAATTAATGGAGTGTGACAGAAATGCTAAAGGCTTAATTGTCTTTATTCCGACTTCTTGCAACGTGACCAAAGGGATGCATTAATTCAGTACAAAAACACACAAATACTCTCCTCTCTCTCACACCGAGGCAGAGGCAAATACACGCGCTGACATACGTGCACATCTCTTCTCTAACACAATTATTATTTTATATATATATATATATAAAGCTGCATCTTTCCACTAATATTAATTACTCATATATTCATTACAAGGAGCCTAGACATGTTCAAATCTCCATTTACTTTTACTTCTGGAAAATTAAACATTCACTGGGTGCATTACAATAAGCAATTGCCTTTGTGTGTAATTAATTACAGTGTAGTAGGCCAGCCTAATGGGCGAGTAGCCCCCTTGATTTCAGTTGCCCTGAATAATTCAAGCAGAATAGGTTTGGTCTGTGAGAAAAAAAAAAAAACTCAGAGAAAAAAAAAAAAAAACAAAACAAAAAAGAAGGAAAAAGAAAGTTGAAAGCTGTAAAGTTTGTCCTGAATTTAAGAACACGAAGTATACACACAGAGAGAATTGTTTGCCTTCTCCAGTAATGTGAGAGGGACGCTGCAATTTTGAACTCTGTAATAATGATTAATAAGTCAAAAGGGCATATATTTCTTTTATGGTATGCAGCACTCAAGGGACTATTTCGTGTATGTCTTTAAAACGAAGTAGGAATATTTACACACATGCACAGAGTTAGCAACAACACCAAAGAAAGAAAAAAATCCCCACGAATATTTCAGTGAACTATTACATTTTTTCAATTATTTCCCAATGAGTATTTCAATGAACTGTTACATTTTCCCAATTCACAAGGAAGATTTATGGGATTATTAAGATTTCTAGTGGAAATATTATACAGTGGAAGTTTACCATCTCTCAGGGGTTGCACACCATTTGATATCAATTTCCAGATGTTATGATCTTTTTTCAGAAAATAATTGAGTATATTAACTTCCTCCCTACAGAAGACTATTTGGGGCTTTATTTATTTATTTATTTATTTATTTATTTATTTATTTATTTATTCTTTCTATTGAGGGCACAAGTATCTTCCCCCACTCTTCTCTTAGAAGAATTAAATTGTCGAAACATCAGAGTAAACTTCAATCAGAGAAGAGTTTAATACTCAAGGGAAGGAATAATTTATTTGCCACTTTATTGCAAGCAGAAGCCCGTGAATTTAGCTATATTTTAAAATAATAATAAGGTACATCCGAGTGCACCCGCCTGCCTACTTCTCAGCCCCCCACCGTGGGCAGAGCGGGAGGCCTGTGCTGTCTCTCGGGTGGGCACCGGAGCCCCCGCGGTGTCTCGGAGTATGCCTGGGGGAGGCGCGGTCCCGTAGCCGACGTGACCTCCGCCTGGGCGGCACAGTTAAAGCGCGTTAGAATCGATATGTTTGTTTTTAAGCCGTACGTATGCTCGCCTCGTCCGGCGATCGGTCCTTAAATCCTCGCGGCCATGGGGTGTGCTCACACGCGGGAACACTCACGCAAGCACCCGCACACAGACGGATCCGTCCACACCGGCGTGCGTGCGCAGACACGCACATACATACACACACGCGCACACACAAGTCCTGCGACCCCCCCATTCCGTGGTCTGGCGCGGCTCAGGACAGCGACAGGATGATTCCCTCTCTCCCTCCTCTGCCGCGCCCGCCGGCCCGGCCGGGGCTCCTCCGGTCCCCGTTGCGGGATATTGCCTTGCCCGGGGCTGCATCCGCACCCGACCAGGCCCTGCCCGGCCCATCGAGGAAGCGGAATAGGAGGCAGTGACTTTGCAGCTGTGCCCAGGAGAGGTGGAGGACGGAGGCGGTCCTCGTCCCCCGTTCCCACTTGTGCAGGCTGGGCGTGGGTGAGATGTGCCGGCCGGTCGCTTCTCCTGAGCTCTGCCCCAAGCTGCGGGCGAGAATCGATGGGTGTCGCATCGGCGCTTCTCCTGAGCTCTGCCCCAAGCTGCGGGCGAGAATCGATGGGTGTCGCATCGGCATCTCTCCCCAGGAAGGGTCGAGCTGCGTCTCCCTGGTCCTCCCTGAGCTGGTCCCGGCCCCGGCTGCCGTTCTCCGCAGCCACCGGCCTTGATGGACAGAGACACCCCCAGACCCTCCTGGGCCGCCGTCGGAAGGAATGGGGCTGGCCGGGACGAGGTTTCACCCCCAAAAAGGGATTAAGGGCTGCGGAGGGCTTAATTGTCCCTACACGGTGAAGTGGGGGGCAAGGGGGCTAACATTTCACAGGTTACCTCACCTCACGGTTATCGGGGTAGTTAAAGAGAATAAAAGAGTGAGGGAGAAGGAGACAGAAAGAAAATCGACTTTAAGAGACTCTGGGTTTAAATAACAACCTTTGATATTTTGACAGTAAAATGGAAAACACTTAACAGGAGTCAAGTTTAGATGTCTGAGGCTGGCAGCGCCCCCTAAAATTATATTGTCTTGCCTGCTGCTTCAAATTGGACCCAGGACCTTATAACGTCTCTCCAGGTTTTTATCTGCAGTCTTTCTGATTGCAAAACCATAATTGTATCATTTTACACCAGTAAACTAAGCAAATGCCAGTGGAATAAAATCCACAAAGTGCACACAGAGACCAGCTCTACAGCTAAAGCAGTCTGTTCTTTGCAAGTTGTAAAGGCCTGCAAATTAAATACCAATTACTGGAAGCAATAAAATGTTTTTTATTGCACAAAATCTACTTAAAGCAGAAAAGAATAGTCGTTTTGTTTTGAGGACGGAGAGGAAGGGCAGTTCATGAAGACGTATATTGGCAGAGAAAGATTATATACAGTGCCTGCACAAGGCCACAATGGAAACATTCTATGCCTCACAGCAGGCAGGGCTTCCCCCCATGTTATATGGAGGAGAGTTCTGCAGAGGTGCTTATGATAGGGATTATTGTAGGTGAGACTTGGAGAGGTGGGAAGCTGGGGAACAGTAGCTCTAAGTTGAAGCAAGTGGTATAACCAAGTTAAAGTGACAGCAGTGTGATGTGCTTTTAAAGTCTTCACCAAATGAAGGACTAAAAAGTCGGTGGTGAAAACAGCCTGATTTCTCGTCCTTCCCCTGCCCTCTTTTCCTTCCTTTCTTTGGGGAAGAAGGGGTTACTGGCTTTCTACCTTATGAACATGGCATGTAAAGGCTCCCAATTCCTTACTGTACTCTCTGGCCCCCTTGGTCGGGTAGCCGCCTGGGAGGCAGCATGAGGAGGTGCAGCCAGTAGTGCTCACTGGAGTTACCAGGGACCAGTTGCCTCCCATAAACATCCTCAACTTTCTACAGAACGAACCGGTATCAGCAAACCCATCAGTGGGAGGAATGTTTACTCAGGTGAGACACTCTCAGCTTTGCCTGACTTCAGCTGCCCTTCACCACAATGCAGTCTTGTGTCTAGCACAAAAAAAGAAGAGTTGAAGTAGGCAAAAAGGCATACTCTGGCAGAGGAAAAACAGTGAGATGAGTGGCATGACAAACTTCACTTAATATGCTCAGCCCTTGGATTGCATATCAAAACTTCTCTCAGAGACATGCAGCCCCTCCTAATTTTTATAGTGTTTCATTACTTCCAGAACATCCCATCCTTGTAGTTTGCCCTCATGTTGTGCCTGTGCTTCAACTTTGGCTTCACTTAATGCCAGAAACTGCATATGAATGGGACAGGACGCAGCCCTTGAGAGCACCTACCATGCATTGTGGGTCATGACAATTTTGCTGATGGGAGCTTGTGTTATTCCTCTTTAAATAGGATTTGAGAGAATGGGGTTTATTTGTTTTTTAATTACAAAGGCAATTCAAGGATTACAGTCTTGTTTCTTAACATAACCTCATTCTAAGTGAACTAAATTCTCCAACTCACCAGAGTGTATTATATAGAGCCAGGCTCTGGCAACAAAGAGATCTTCCAAGCTTAGTATCTGCAAGCTTGCAGGCTTTCAGTAGATGAATTGGATTTAGAAATGCTGAAAGACTAGATTTGACTAGACTTAACAGCACAGGGAAAACTGAAACTCTGCCATGTGGTTACTGCCATCTCAGAGGTTCCCCATGTTTGCCGTGTAAAATCTACAAGATTGGAAATGACTAATTCAAGCTGGTGCGCTGCTGCTTGTGCTGCAAGGAGAGCAATGGGGCAGGCAGGCAGTTGGGCTGTGGGTTCCACACAGCATTTGCCTGGCCTAGAGGAACTGTCACCTGTCGGGTGATGTAAAAGGCTCTGAGGTGGTGTTGCCTTCCAAGGAGCCCCTACAGATGATTGTCCTGGGATAAATGTGAAGTGGTGTGGTCACCCTCCAGCATCCGTGGAAAGAGTGATGCTGGTGAAGCCACTGGCACCAGAAGCAAAAGTGAAATATTTTCCTTTCTCTGTTCAAAGTGGAGGGGCCTTGAGGCTTACTTTCCCAGCTGATAATCCTTTTTTCTCAGCTGAACCTTCCACCCACCTCTGCAGCAAGAAGTGCCTTGCCAGTGGTCTGCCCAGGCTTCACTCATAAGGGCTCAGCTGCTCAACAGTAAGAACATAGCCCTCAGAACTATCTGGGCTTCCTGATATCAGCCACAAGAAAGAGGAAACCCAGGGCTGACATCTGCAGGCCTCTCTGCTGCACTGGGTCCTCATTTAATGCTGAGTGAGGAAAAGATGTAGGGAGTAAAAGGTTTAATGGCATAGTATTGCTGTTCTGCTTGGGGCAGTGGGCGAGAGTCACTGTCAGAGACAAGAGTGTTTATTAATCTATTTTTCCTTAAAGACGGGAATTCTGTCCTCAACATTGCTAAATAAGTAGGATTTAGGCTACTGCGTGCCCAAATCACACCATGCGCTCCCGTTTACACCCCTCACTAAATGTCCACACGCACAAATATTCACCTATTGACAAGGCTGTGGAGGTTTCTGGTTTTGTTTAAAAATTGGCCACCTGCAGCCTCCCCTTAGTTCCTCTGAGTACACACGAGCAGCTGTGGAGAGCTTCAAGGGTAGCCAACAGACCTTGTAGCCCCCACAGATGTCAATTAGTTTCTCTCGGGCTTCCTTTGGATACACTGGGGTCTTGAGACCTCCATGTGCTGACTTATTTGTAAAGCATGAGTTGTTCACTAACTCTGTGTTACTAATTAGAAGATTATCAGCTCTTGGTGGTTCGCCTGCCTGCTGCAGAGAGGTTCCAAGGAAACCCTCATGTAGACCATACTGAAGGAAAGCATAAATTGATTACTCTGGTGGGACACTCCTGCTTTATGCATTAAGGAGAAACTGGAGGGGTATAAAAGGCTTTGGAGACTGTGAGCGCCTTTCCAGTCTTGGGTAACACAGAAAGAGGTTTCCTGCTGCTGCACCGCTGTAGGTCGGTGAGAGCTAGCTGGCTGCTGGTGAAAGCAAGCCCAGGGATGGGAGATAAATGTTTCAGGGAAACATGCAATGAGCCCATGTTGGACTGTAGGAGAGGGGTAAAACCTGCATAAACTCTTCTGACAACTAGGAAATGACAATGAGTTGGGTGCTAAAAGTGCAAGGAGGAAGGGAACAGTTAAGTACATCGCCTCTAGACACTGAAGCTTTTTAAACTAGTTAAATTGACGGCACTCCTCTGGGAATCAGTTTTAGAGGAGGCAAAATTAAGTGCATCTTTAATTTGTCTATTTTCTTCATCCTATATACTTTTGGATCCTCCCTGTGCTAATGAATTCTTGCTGTGTTCATGGATAGTGAAACTTGTTAATATTAGCGGAGGTCATCATGGCCTTTCCCCGAGCCATCACTGTCCTTCCCGTGACTTGATCAAGCATTCAGGAGGGTCATGATGGGGAAGGAGAGGGGTCAGCTCAACCCGCCTGAATTTTAACCACTTGCCTTTGATAGAAGGCCCACTTTGATCTAAGGTGTGGCATGAAGTGCAATATATAGTTACTATATATAAGCTTATTTACTGAAAAAAAAAAATAAAATCAGGAGGCCAGCTCTGCAGTAACATGGAAGTCCACCAGTGAAAGCTGGAAGGAGATAAGTTTGGGAATAAAAGAGGGTTTGGTGTTGCTACTGGTCTGGAATATCTGGGGTTTGTGATCTGTGGCTTTGTCAGAGATTTCCTGTGTGCTGTTAAATCACTTCTTAGTCTTTCTCTGCCTCAGTTTCCCACCTTCAAGGTGGGAATTAAACAGAACATTTTGTCTTCTCATTTGTCTGCCTTCTCTACACCATCTAAAAAGTTTAGAGCATTGCTTCTCTTTTTGTTCTATCTACTGCTTGGCAGTTTTATGTTCCTTCGGACCCTGGACCCTTACGCATTTTCCATAACACAGATAATAAGTTTAACAGGTTTCCTTTTTTTTTTTTTTTATGCCTTGGCCACAGAGCTTAGCACATCTTGTTCTCATAAGCCAAATGCAGGAAAGTATCTTCACAGCATCTCTCTGGGATCTCTGCCCCTCAGTGAACAAGGTCTTGCCAGATTACAAGGAAATAATACTTAAAAATTGCTGTTGTCTGATAGACTGATCACGCTTGCTCTGCTTCCAGATGAATCCAGATTAGCAGTGACACAAAAATAACTGCTGTTCTTGAGACTGAAATGCTGAATAGCAGAAGGGTTCCTGTGACCCCATGTTTGCGTGATAAAGATGCACAAATCCTTCAGTGGGGTGGCTGGGAAGAGCAAAGCCCTTATAGAAGTGGCTAGTCATTTATGTGTGTCCATTCCCTCTCTAATCTGAGACAACATGTCCAGATTTCAAACTGTGTTGTCAATTCCTGTTGTCTTCAACCCTAGTAAATTAAGTACTGTGCTCTTCAAGAAGTCATGTCTCTCATATCTCATAAATCATCAAAAGGTGAGGCACCTCAAATTAGAGAGTGCATTCAATAGGGCAGGTTTAAGTAATTTTTTTTTTTCCCATTACAGCATATGATCAGATTAAGTCTGGCAGACCTAGCTGGAACAGTTTGAAAAGTTACCATCACCAGCTGCTTATTGCTGTTCCACTGCCAGAGGTTACCTTCATCTCTCACATGAAGGCAGAGCAGTGTGAGAACAGACCTTGGCCATGGATTTGCAGGAGTCAGCACCTTAGAACAGTCTTGCTCTCTCTTTATGTGCATACGTAGCATGTTACACAGGGAGTAAGCACCGAGCACTACTATAATCATAGTTTTGACAGTCAAATGCAAGCATAAACATTTGGCATTGATTAATTCCTACCTTTTATGAATTTGTGAATAAAATTCTTTGGGTTCTGAATCATTTACTTTATGTAAGTTTTGATGTAATAGCTCATGTGATTGTTTTTCCAGAAGCCCACAGATGCGATTAAATTTAAATATAACATACTAGTAATAACAGCCACCATGGTTGTGTTTTTTGTCCCTTACTTTCTAAAATTTTTTAAACTGTTTTTTTTCTCTTTAATGTTTTGTTTTCCTATGGCAAGTATTTGGGCTCTGTAGACACAGATTTGATGCTTCTTGGAGGGAGGAGATATAAAAATGATATTGTCTTTCAGAGAATTATAATGTGGATGAGAGAGAAGAAAACTCCCTTTGTGGTCTATTTGTGCATTACCAGGCAACCTTCCTATGCTTTTCCTAAGCTTGAAGATCCTTCACGTTCAGTTACATCATCCTTTTATAATAGATATATAGTATATAGATATTTAGTAAAATAGATATATAATAGATTGGATGAAAAGTCAAATTGTGCACAACTCCTATTATAAAATTATAAAATAAAACAGGCCCAATAGGATAAATATGGTGTATTTGATAATCCTAAATTGTAGTTAAAGAAAGGTTTTGGCAGAGGTGGTTGAACAGGCATTTCTTAACATTGGGGGTTTTTTGGTGGTGGTTGTATTTTGTTTTGGTTTGGGTTGGGGGTTTTTTGCTCTTTTTTTTTTCTTTTTTGGGGTTTTTTGGTTGTTGTTAAACAATTGATCGACAACAAGGCTCAGCAGTAACAAGTTTTTTCTCCAAGGTAGATGTGTGATGAAAATCAGGTGACTTCATGTGATTTGCCTGCTTTCCAAGGTGAACAGAAAATATCAGAGTTAAGCCTGCTACTTTAAGCCATTTTGAACATAAAGAATGGCAAAAACAAGGTCTTTCAAAATTATTATCAAAAACTGTGAAATTTGTTTTCCAAGCACAACTTATAGAGTAATAGCAATGCTTTCTCAGTTTATTAAAATTACACTTTCATGAATAAAAAATTATATAGCCTCCTTAATCTACATCTACTCTTATTATTAATCAAAGTATATTGTACAGGGGAAAAAATCAATTTTCACTAGGAATTACATGACATAAAGAGTTGTAACTGCATGCGGATTACTTGGAGAGCTGACCCCATTTAAAGCAGAACTAGGTGACATGCTGAAGTCTTTTTCTGCCTGAATTATCCTATGATCCTAAAAATCACAGCTCAAAATCATGCTTCTGATGCACATTCAAGCCATAAATTCCCCATGTAAAACTTGAAAGCCTCTAGTGTCAACACTGAACCCCACACCAGAGTAGAAGAGCAGTAGTCCAGGGTGAAGTGATCCTGGAGTGAGTCGCTCCTGGTGGGATGGCCTGACATTTGTGAGTGGGAAACAAATTTAGATTCATCACTACACTTGAAATTCTTCGTAATTGCCCGCATTCTTCACTGGATGTTTCCAAAGACCTGACCTTAGGAACTGATTTTCAAGTGGGTTCACATGCTAATCTCCTTGTTTGCATTTAGGAGTCCAAGCTCAGAGTTTCTACACTGCTGAGTGTACCAGCACACTTAAATTTTTCATTCCTGAGACTAGTATCACTTTCTCATTGCCACACCCGGGAGTAGGAGAAGGTCCCTCAAAGGGTCAATTCAAAGTATCTAATTAAGATTTTTCTTAATCTCTCTCTAACAGAGAATATCTTCATGCATATCTTCTAAGGCTAGAGCTATCAGCCTTCTAATGTCAGTACTTATATTAGGTATCTACTATAGCCCATACAAATAGCTCCACCCCCTCAGTCATAATCCCTCTCCTCTTTCCTCCCAAAGAAGAGGATGCTGTACCCAGCCCATGCCAGGGACTACCATGGCTCCACTTGCATAAATCTGATGACTATCAGGCACCTCTGGAATCCGTGCAACCAGGAGCTGACTTGGTGCACACCAATTGGTAGTGCAAATAATTCCTCTGGAAGTGAATAAACATAAACCAAAGTAAAACCACCAGAATGCAGAGGACATGGGTGTTGTGTTCCAAGTGCTATTTTGCTCTAAAGACCAGCTGCTGCTGGGATGGGCTGCTTGCTAATGTAGACATCACTGAGATACACTTCCCTGTTGTGCTTCCGCAGGTGGCAGACAGAGATGAGATGCTTCCCCATAGTTTCTGCATAAAATACTGAATACTGGATATCTTATCCCTCAGAAAACTGAAGGAATATAGTTGTTCATTCAAGCATTGTGCTGTCTACAGCCATACTTGCCATGCTTTTCAGTGAATCCAATGAGCAATATTATCTTGTGCTAAAGGCAGTTGAAGATAACCAGTAGTGGCACATAGTATAAAACTGAACTAGTTCTCCACTATATGAAGCATACGGATGATGCCAGACAGCAGCAAAGTTTCTTGACCCCAAAGCAAGATGCAGTATAACTTTGAACTCCTTAAAAGCCTGTGGAGACATACCAGATGTGTAAATAGCTGTCAAATAAACATTTAGATGACAATAAACTAATTATATATACACTTTACCTATGTAACATCCTCATTAAAGTGGCAATTGCACTAATAATTGCTTTCTTTGATAGTATGAAGGTGGTGGGACTGTGGAGAAGAGTAAATAAAAGATATTGTGAGCAGATATTCTAGGCTCTTCCACTGATGCCAAATACTTGCTGTATTTATGTCTCTTTTATTGTGCAGAGAGAAGAAGAGAGCATCAAGCACATGCAATCTGTCTCAAAATATGAAAATAAGCCAGCCTTATTATTGATAGAACTGCAAACCCTCATCCAAAAGCCTTCAATAGTTAAGGCAATTGCAAAGCAACAAGCAGATGGACTGGAGTAGATCCACTGTGTGTGAGACAACTGCTCCCAGGACAGTCTAGCAGAAATTTCTGTGAGAGTTATGTAAAGCTTCAGAGCTCCACTAAAAAGTTGAAAGAGGAACTGATCTCCAGAGAACTATAAAAATTATTTCTGGGAACCACCAAGGTCTCCTACAGTTCTCTATCATCCTGAATGTGTAGAACTCTGTAATAGAAATGCTAAGATCAGTCTTAATGGAGATGATTTGATATGAGAATACCAGACAAAAAAAGAGGTAGAAGGGATATGTGGCAGGTCCTTGAAGTCATGCCAGATCTACGTGGAGTTTCTCCGTTCTGCAAAACAGGGCAGAGCAGAAAAAAAGGTGGAACAGAATAGTATTGGAGCCTCAAAACAGTCAAAAGACACAAATGAGACAGAACAAATCTCAGATGATGTCAGAGCTGGGATACAAAGGCAGAAGATAAGAAAGAGCATAATCATTGACAACTCCTAAAAGTGGGTACATGAAAAGCCAGAACAGGATCACAACTCTAAACCCCCATGAGATATAAAGAGTTGTTACTAGGCTGCTTCTCTTGTCCTGCATGTCATGGCATTGGGAATCTGGAAACACCAGCTGGACTATACGGACCCAAGACTTGGGGCACTGGGAGTGTGCAGGTGTGAGAGAAGGAACCAGATGGACTAGTTCCACTGCAAAATAAAATTACCTTTCCTTTCTAGAAGGTCTCGAGCGTTGCTATATTGTTGCTGCAAGGCTGCAATAGTATAACACATTAATTAACAGAGGGGAGAACAAACAGACCCAAATTTGGCACAAGGGTTTTAAAGGGAAATTTATTCAGGTTCCTGCATCCCACAGAAAGTAGTTAACTAAAGGATGTAAGCGAACATCTAAGGTGAAAGCCAAAGCCAAATCAGGCATTTCTTCGCTCCTATCAGCAATATACTGCAAAATTAAAATGCTGATTAATGAAGATGACATTACGATAGGCAGCCCTTACAACTCTTACATAATTCAAAGGGCAAGTTGAGATACAGATGTTGATAGCTTAAACACACATTGACATGGAAAGTGCTAAAGCAATAGTGGAAAGAGGCATTTATAAATGATGAAAACAAACCATTTCAACAGGGTGGCTCTCCACTGGAGTAGAAAATGCATAACCGTAGCTAGCTTGTGATATACTGGTGATAAAGTGATGAGAACCAGCAGAGACTTAGCTCAATAGCTGAGGAGGTTTCAGACCATTGGCACAGGTTCTGGTAACCAGGGTCTCCAGGGCCAGGGATGAATACTCAGGGACCTGCAGATGCCAGTGTTCAGATTTGGAAGTTTCTACTGCACAGCTGGCCTCTGCCAGGGACGAAGGAGACTATGGACCCGAGGTTTTTCTGGCTCCTACGGCTCTGCTCAGCTCCAGAGTGCCTTCTTTTTGATGCAATTTATTTTTGCTTATTCATTTTCTTCACATTTAACTTTAGCAGAGATTTGTTTTGCCTATTGGGACAAGGGGAGTAAGCTTAAGCAGATGCATGCGGCTTAACTACAGCTTCAATAGACTTGGTTATATATGAGTATGTATAAATGAGTATGTTAAAAATAGGGAAAACAAAAGGAAGTGAAAAATAAAGAGCAGTATAATAAATGTTAGTGTTAGGCCATCTGTCCTTAACTGTCTTTTGCACAGATTATTGGAAGTAGTCTGGACATAAGAATATTAAACCACTGAAACAGATAGTGAAAAAAAAGAGACCTAAAAATTTAGTAAGTATCTATATTTTTAATATTTTTCTGTAGTCTTTTTGTACTTGTAACTGACTAATAAGTAATTCTTAATTTTTTTTAAAAAAGGTATTTAAATTTTCAGTATGGTTCTGAGATGTTTCATTGGTCTGAAGTATTCTCAGATCGCTGATATAAACTATGTGGTTGAAAAGTGTCTGGTAATGATTCAAAAGCATAAACTAGGCAAGAAGGCTTGTTTTTGGTTTTTGGGGGGTTTTGTCTGTGTGTGTGTCTATTTATTTAGGTCTCTTCTGACAGAACTCACCTTTTTCAGGATCCTCTTTTTCTACTGGTTTCCCCTTATTTGAATCAATGTCATCCACAGCCGCTTATTTAATTTGCAGTATTTCCCTATGCTGAATGTGTTTTTACAAAGCTTTTGGGGTTCCACACATTTCCAACTGCTCATTTGGGGGAAATAAAAACCCGAGGTATTTGAACAATAGCAAAAGCCATGGAGTTAAATTTATGTGAGAGAGATGTGACAAATAAACAAGCAAAACTCCTCTTTTGAGGGCCCAGAAAAAGGTGTAATGAAACGGGAGTATATGGAATTACTCCACATACAGACTCCTTCACGAGGCCATGACCTGATCCCCAAATGGTTAGACTAACTCCTGGTTATTCTGGGAAAATGCTACCCTGGTATAAACAGTCATCATAATGGTGAGTTCAGGCAATCTGTAGCCATTTTAATAGTGTGGACTTTTCCTTCCAACACGTGGCAGCAGCAGAGACTGAGTGTGTGGACCGCACACAGGGTTTGCCCACAATATTAAACTGGGACATTGTCCTCAATTCCTAGTTGTTCCCTGAGCATGGCACACAGTCCTTGCTTACTACTGTCTGCCCCCTGTTATTGGAATTCAGTGTGCCCACCCAGGCAGATTGACCCAAGCTCATTAACATAGGACGTACACTTTTTAGCTGTGTACTATATATAAGTATAAACTATAAAAGTTCTCCATGAAAAAAGTCCAAGGAACACCATGCCACAGAACGAACCAGAAAGAGGAAATTACTATGTAAAATGTCAGACTTGTTTGTTTATTTTGTCTGAACTGAGTGAAACATAAAGAGTAAACAGAGAATGTAGCTGATGAAAAGTAAAATTGATTTTAAATTAAATGCACAAATTGATCACACTTTAAAATATAATATTGGAGATATTGGCTAGTGAGAAGTAGAACTGCATTCACATCACTTAGTTGACTTATCTGAAAGTTAGGTGTCCAGTTAAAGCTAGTGGTGTGGGGTTCCTCTGCTGTCCTGCATAAAGAGGCTGGCACCCCAAGAGGGGAATTTGTCCTGCTTTACTTGTATCACCCTCCTGAGCCCATGCTGCATGCCCCCCCCTGCAGAGGGATAGCTCCCTTTCACTTTCTGAAGGTCCTTTGTCAAGTCTAGAAGAATCCCAAGCAGCTCTCTGAGTCATTCCTAACTCTAAAGCAAGTTGAGTCTTACCTTCCTATGCATTACCATGGACTTAAAAGTTATTGCCTCTTGTCTTCATAATTTATTAGAAGTATCTATAACAGAGTTTTATTCTGATAACAATGTCCACAGCTGTGGTCCATGCCCTACTGATGATAACATCCCACAGTTTGAAAACAAATCCTTTCAGTTCTTACCTATTGCCTTCTACTGAACTGAATAAGACTCACTCATATATGTATCAGTCTCTATAACTCTAACTGCTTCTGCATTATTCATATACAGATTACTCTCTGTACAGGGGCATATAAAAAAAAAAACATTGCATTTGTATGCCTTTACATTTAAGTGTCCCTGAATGTGAATAGTATAAAGACAACTTGTACAGTATGGACTAGTAACTTATAATTTGAGGATATCAAAAAAGGTGGATATTTTTTCTTGTATTTTTAAATAACAGTTGTTTCACTATCTATGTGGCTTTATCTACCAGCTAGCTTGTACCATCAGATATTACTTTAGTAATATCAGCTTTACTTAAGCCGCCTTTTTCTACAGCGATGTTTTACAATAAGGAAAATATTAAGGTGTGTGGCTCATTTAATCAGCAATTTTGCAAGTGTTTTACTTATGTCTCAAAGAACAAATTGGTTTTAGCATTTGGTATCTAGAATGCAATATGCAGCATAAATTATTCAAATCAAAGCAACGTAAATCTTTGTACAGCAAAAGCAAAACCCTCAGAATTCATTGCTGTATGTTACAGCTTTGGATAGGACAATGACCTCTAATCAAGACTCCTCAGTACAGTTCCTACACTTAAGATGCCAACTTGCCACTAAGGACCTGATTATCTATAAATTTATGGGAACCTGCAATAACTGGTGTTTGTCTCTTGATAATGTTTTCTGACACATATCAGGAGATTCAGCTGATCTGTTTTAGAGATTATTGTACAGAATCTGCAGTTTATATGGCCAATGAGTAGACAGAAGGTCCATTTGAGACCTTCAGCTATAGAGAAGCACATAAGGAAAACCGTTTCCATAGAAACATGCCCCACAGCTGTAGTTAGGGTAGGAAAAATAGTTTAATGATTATTTCAATGAAGTTCCACCTTTTGTTTTCAATGCAAGATGTATACAATAGGTTTTTCATAGTGTTGTCTCAGTGTAGCTAGGGTCTTACATATGATATTCACTCCAAAGTGGAGGACTTACATTCCCCTTATGTGTTCCTAAGAGTTTTATTAGATTGTATGCAGTGTCCATAGCAGAACGATTTTTATATAAAACAGTTTTGCTTTTCAGTATTTATTCTTTGTACAATAAATGCTTACTTTTACATTAACTAAAAAAATTTGTAAATAAAATTATAAGATAAAAAGCAAAGGATCAGATAAGATCCAACAAATCCAGGGGAGGGTTATCCAGCGGCTCCAGGAGGAGGTAAGTCAGGCTGAAAGAGAACTGTAGGAAAACAGAGGATGGGCACAAATAATTTCAACACAGTTTGGGAGTATCTTTTTCCACTCACATAATTTCCAATTAAGGTAGAAAATTTCTAACCAGTTCCCTAGAAATTACAAGTTTGGTGCAACTCCAAACTACTTAATCCAAGACATTTCTAGAAAAGTTCTTGGTCCTGCTTCTTTGCTTTGCTGCAAAAGTATAAGACAGAATCTATCTTGTGGTGGTAAGCAGAGAGATCTGCACATGTAGTTAAGATTTTTCTCTCACTTAAAGGGTCAACAGGGCTGCAAATTTCCCCTTCGTTCCTGGCACAAGCATGGACTTTATCAGTTGCTTCCATGTACATATGCAAGGAGCAGAGTAATATGATGTCTAGATTTTTCTTAATGAGTTTGATATTAGTACACAGAATTGTACCAAGTCACACTATGGGCTGGGAAATGCAGGAGTAGGAGCTGGATTTTGTGCATAAGTGAATGAGCCCAATAAACAAGGATTCAACACTGAATGTGTTGAAATCTGTTGCCATGTCAGCTTTGGCCTGGGTTTCGTGTATTGGGTTTTTATTCTGTCATTTCCAAACAGGATTGAAAACACATCCTCCTGGACAAATTTTTTTTTGTGGACATCATACCCAGGCAAAACAATTGCAAGTTGGACAGATATCTGTCTCAAGGTTTCTGAAAGGCGTATTTTCCGGAAATCATATTCTGTACACTGAAGGAACACAGAGCCAGATAAAAGATATTTAGACAGAGTGTAATTGCTTACAGAGAAGGAGGAAAGGTTCTTAAGTTAGATGTTATCCTACATACAGCTTAAAAGATCTGTGCTTCATGGACTCCATCAGCCCACCAGTGGTTTCTGTATGATGCTAAGTCTTAAAGTTGCAGGTTTAAGTTGTTACTTGAAAGTAGATATTGTCCATATGCCTAACTGGCTTGGTCCTGCTTCAGGAGTCATGTCCTACAATCCAACAACTCAACAAAGTTAAGCTTTATAAATCCCAGGCAATGGTGCAGAAACTCACTTTGGTGAAACATGTACCACTGCTGCCACTTTAAGAAAGTAACTTCAAAATCTATATAATTTAATGATAATAAGAGGCAAGAGATAGCTTTATATTTGGTAATTGTACAAAATCCCACAATAGTGCTACAGGAAAAGGAAGAAAAAAGAAATAAGCCTGTAACATTGTCGTGGGTTAGAAAATAAAAACGTTCCCCCCCCATTCCCCACCGGCAGGGGCCGCATGGCGCCGCAGGCGCCGACACTTCCGGGTATGCATTTCCAGCTTGTGGGTCGGCATCATTTCCGGGCCAGACCGTGGGCACGGGGGTCGCCCCACGGGGCCGTGGCCGCATGGCACTGCAGCCATGCGGCACTGGGGCCATGGCCGAATGGGGCCCGCGCCGGGGCCACATGGCGCCGCGGGCGCCGCCACTTCCAGGTATGCACTTCTGGCTTGTGGGCTGGCGTCGCTTCTGGGCCGGGCCATGGGCACAGGGGCCGCCCCGCGGGGCCACGGCCGCGCGGTACTAGGGCCGCAGCTGAATGGCGCCACGGCTGCACGGAAGCGGGGCCAGGGCTGCGTGATGCCACAGCTAAGCGGCACCAGGGCTGGGGCCACATGGCGCTGAGGGCGCCGCCATTACCGGATATGCAGTCCCGNGCCGCCATTACCGGATATGCAGTCCCGGCCCACGTGTCACTTCCAGCTGGCCACGGCATTTCCCATGAGCAACCATGCGTGCGGGGCTGTACCCGGGGTGGGGCCCGCAGCGCTACTCGACCAATTGTAGGAAAGGCCAGCCCCTGGGGCC
>VYZS01030562.1:0-23779 GCA_013400695.1 Neodrepanis coruscans | reverse complement strand
TATTGTCCTAAACCCGGACAGTATCTCATGTATCCAATGTAGCCTAATGTATCAATGGACTTCTCTAAGGATTACTGAGAAAGTAAGTACGTATTCTTCACCTAGTTAGGCAGACTTCTTAAATTCTAAGAATCACTATGAGGAAAGGGGACACCTTTTTGGTAAAAAACCTAACCCACTAAAAAGCAAGGTGTCCTTGTAATTTGTAAACTATGCTTGCCTACTATGATAAATTTTGGAACATATAATGTAAGATAGTATTACTTAACTTAATTTGCAGCCATCTTGGTCCAGAACGGTTTCATTTGATAATATGCTTGTTTCAAATACAAAGATGAAATACCTATGTGGATATAAAGTAATTCCTAAAACAGGAATTATAAAGCATGATATTTAATTTTATTTTGTCAAAATAAATAGATCAAAAAAAGACTAACTGAGCTACCTCATATGTCTCACTGAACTTTTTGATTCATTCCCTATAAGCATCAAAAGTGGTTTTTCCAGTCTAATGTCACCAGTTCCAGTATTAATGTCAACAGCAATGTCCCCCTGGAAAGTAAGCCATGGTCTGATAAAACCTTTAATGTCAAGATAATTTATAATAGACATCAGGAAAAGCAGACTTTATTTCATTGTCTACTTATTGCACCTCACCCTCAACTATTTATCTTCCTCTACAATGCTTTATATACTCAGAGATGGTGAACATCATCTCCTCCTTTAGGTAATAAATTTGCATTTTAGGGCCCGAGTTTTTTGTGCATTTTGTAGTTGACTCCTATCCCAAAAGGAGAAAGTAATTTTGTCTAAAGGGCAATAAACAACAGGTTCCATATCCTTTAGAACACAGATGCCGAAGTGTCTGAATTGGGTAATGACATGAATGCATCAGCAGTTAGTTGATGCCCACTGGAAGTTTGGTTGCAAGGGCTGGGTCCTACGTGGGTCCAGAGAAGAACAACACACATTACAAAAAAGCTTTGTGTATGAATACCTGCTGATCTGTCTCTAATTGCCAGTAAGTATGTGGAACCTGAACACCACAGTCTTGTAATCACAAGAAGGTATGAAACACACCACAGATAACTTCTTGTGCATAGTGTGTTTGTACTAGCATATGGATAGGTATACCTGAGATCTTAATGCAAAGTAAATCTGAAAATAGAAACATATATTGCAATGTTAGCCACCAGTGAACTGTGCGAAATAAATGCAGAGAGCTGTTCTGTGACCTGCCTATGCACAAGCACATCCATAGTGTCAGGAGGGAGCAACAGCATACAGGGCTACATGTTTTGTGGTTCTGCATTGTAGGACTTGCCACAAAATCTACCCCACTAAGAAAATTATATTTCAGAGTCTAGAATAAAACTTTTTATTTGAAATACATACTATTCCCTACCTCCTTTTGGTCACCAAGACAGCTTAGGCAGTCCTTATTCCTCAAGTAGCTCAGTGCATTGGGGAGATATATTTATTTGCATAGTAATGTTGCAAAACCAATCAACTAATTGGTGTAGTTGAAAAAAACCCAAACAAATCCCTTTTTTTTTTATCTCTGCTCCATACAGTTACTTTTTCAGCCAGATATGGGTTTTTTTCTTAAGCCAAGACACAGTAACTACAGTGAGAAAGGAAAGATGAGTAGTCAAAGCAAAGGCTGCTTAACTGTTGCTGCTCTGTGTGTCTTACATAAAAATATGTGTGCTCATAGATAAAAAAGTATGTTTGTATAGGTATGTGTGATATGTATATCATATGTGCCTATACAAGTATGTATGTATAAACTTACATATACATACTCAGCATAAGAAATTAAACCAATCTTAAACCGATTTCACATGCTCACTAGTACTAACATTTGCATTGTAACAGACATTTACCTCAACAGCAGTGTTAATTCTTCACGCTCATCCCTTCCCATTTTTTTAACTCTATTGTCTACTTTCATAGTTTCTCAAGAAACATGATACATCTGCCAACAAACTTTGCCTACAAAGTTGCTGATGAAGTCAGGAGGAAACCAAAATACTTATACAGTGCTTTATCTGCATAGTAAAAAAGTAAAAGAAATAAACACCACCCAAACATTTTGCGTGTGGGAGTAAGGGAATGTTGGAAGGTTCCTATTCAGGTCAACATGTTTACAGAATATCTGACAATGTCATCCTGCCCTCTACTGGAATCATTCAGCATCTGCAGGATGAAATCGTGGAACATCAGTACACCCAGAACAACTTATATTTTAGATATGTGACAAGTATTTCCCAGCATCCTTTCTATATTTATTACAAGACAATACAGGTAATAGCAGCAGACAGCTGCAACACTACCAGCAACTAAAGAGAACAAGAAAAAATATTTTGTAATGTTCCAATACACTCACTGCTACACCTGGGCATAGGGTCTTCCCCAACTATATATAGGGCTTAGTAGTTGCACTCTCTTAATCTGATCAGCATTTAGAAGATTAATCTGAAATTGAAAGATACATTCCAAAACAGGCAGGAAAATTATATTCTGCTAAAATCTCACGTACTTACAAAAGAATGATTAGCCCTTCCACGTTTTTATCAGAAATCAAAAATGGTGCACAATTCTGTAATGACAAGACCTGGAAGAGGTTAGAAAACTTAGAGTCTGGAAACTTTAATTGAAACTTGCATTTCAATGAAACCGTTACCACTTATTACTAAAACATTAGAAGTGATATCAAATCTCCTCAAATGGTTGCATTTAGGTTTACTGCTTTTCTCAGGACATAAAAGCCTGTGAGAGGCTCATAAAACTGTATTTTGGTGTTTCCTAAAGTATTTTGGTGTTTCCTAAAGAAATTGTTATAAATAAGTCAAATTTAGAATTATTCTACTCTGCTTGTATCAGACATACAGAAAGCCAGAGCTCACCATCCCAGAGTTATTTAAATTAGAATAATTAGTTAGTTAGAATAAGTTAAGTGAGATCTCAGCTGGTGCAAACTACTGCAGCTCCAGGGATGCATGAGAAGACAGACATTCAAAGCAGGTAAAAGTCCTACAAGGAGCAGCTGAGAGAGTTGGGGTTGTTTAGCCTGGAGAAAGAGGCTCGGGGGGACCCTATCACTCTCTACAACTACCTGAAAGGAGGTTGTAGCCAGATGGGCGTCAACCTCTTCTCCCAGGCAACTAGTGACAGGGCAAGAGCATATAGTTTCAAGCAGTGCCAGGGGAAGTTCAGGCTGGATATCAAGAGGATTTTCTTCACAGAAAGGGTTGCTAAACATTGGAATGGACTGCCCAGGGAGGTGGTGGATTCACCCTGCAGGTGTTTAAGAAATAACTGGATGTGGTGCTTGATGCCATGCTCTAGTTGACAGTGGTGATCATCCAAAGGTTGGACTCGATGATCTTAGAGATGTTTTCCGACATAAATGATTCTGTGATTCTGTGAATGTCATGAGCAGCAAAGGGAAGATTCTGTAGTAATGCACACCCTGAGCAGTTGAAAGCAGTCTCACAGCTACACAGAGAACTATGTATTCTACACACTCTTAGTCAAAGCCATCTGAAGCCATCTGGATAATGAAAGAACACGAAGTCTTGATATAGCAAAGTACATAAAAAAGTAGGGTTTGGCCTGCTGCAGAAGCCAAAATTTTGGCAGAGGGCAAAAACCTTTCTGATAGGGGCATTTAACAAGAAGAGCATTCAGAACATAATTATTTTCACAGAATAGAACAACTGGATGTAACCTAATAATTAAATGGTACATGCTTGAAAGAGTTTATATTGGTGCATATTCTCTCACAAACAAATCTTGCACTTTGAAGGCTGAACTGGAAGTGGGGAGATATCCTTCCTGCCATTACAACTTCTGGAGTACCTTACATGCCAGCTTTCTTCTAAATAACATAAGGTGATAAATCTGCTTGACACAAATCAATTATAGAAGAACATAAGCTCACTAAATGCATCTTCAAATCAAAGGCAGGATTCTCCCTCAGTACTAGATCAAAAACTCAAGTTATAAGTTCTAATGAGAAGCAGACTTCTTTTTGGTAGTTGGGGCATACGGCCAAGTGTGGCAGGATGGCTCACCCTGGTAAGGCCTAGAATCATATCAGGAAATGCATAAGAATTCAAGCTATTATGCAAGCAATTTGTGGGGAGTTACAGTTGGGACAGGTGGTATTCTGGTGTTGAATTATGCTAAAACCAGCCTGAGTCACCCAACTTGCAATACACATCTGTGAAGGATTGATAATTAACATTGCTGCAACATCGTTTCTACATCTAATAACATCTGAAGAGCTATGTGCGGCTGCTCATGAGCAGCTAGGACAAAAACCCTATAAAAGAGCATGTAAAAAAGCCTTGCTAGCAAGAGAGTAAAGGTGCAGAGAAAACTCTGCGGGGGTCTTTCTGCGGGAAGTCTACCATCACCTTCTCCTGCTCCACTTCTCCTCGCTTTCCTCACTTCTCACAGGTGTGAGTTGTGAAATCGCTGGAGGCTCTGCATGTGATGGAAGCTCAGGCACCTGCTGGCTGCCAGCCCAGGGAGAGCAGAGACTCATCCTGGAGGAGTGGGGACCCAGTCTCAGGGAGCAGAGATCCAGCTGAGTCTCACATGTGAGTTGGAAAAGCCTCCCTGATCCTACACTGCTGAAAGCCTGGGCATGGGCTTACTCCTGGGACACGAACTGCTGAGGGAGCTTTGGGCCCAGCATGACTTACTGCTTTCTGCGTGACTGACTGTGAAAAATGATATATATGTTGAGAATTGAGAACTTACGGTGGAAAACAGAACTATGAGTAAATCCTCTGGTAAACAAAATTATATGTGTTTGTATTAGGAAAATGTCCTTGTATATAAAGTTTTAAAATTAATGTATAACAAACTTCACTTATTTCTGGGAATGAAACCTCACTCTATAGTTCAAACCATTGTTTTCCGGGAATGTTACAAAGAAATAGCCCCACCTGAGCCTTTTAGGGCTTTCTTTTGTTCCTCTGATAAGAGGCGTTGGCTTCTGCCAAATTGACCATCACCAGTGATTGAGTGGGAGATTAAGTTATCTAGGAAAACTATCTCAATAGCTTTGGGGAACTTCCTGGAATAGTTTGGAAATAGTTTGGAAAACTAAAAAAAATAAAGNCAGCATGCTGTGACCTTGCTCTGCTGCCTCACTTTATTTTTTTTTTTTTTTGCTGAAATAAAATAGTTATTTATTTTAATTACTTGGAGAAGCATTTTCTCATGTTTTTAACAGACAAACACGTGTGCAGCAAGGCCTCTCCATCCTGGCGGGAAATTCGGATCAGGAAAAACCAGCTGCAAAGAACTCTCTCCCACTGAAACATGGGCCGAGCTCCAGCACTACCCAGCAGTGACCCGAACCAGGAGCACACGCATGTGAGCGGCAAACCTTTCACAATCCGGCGACCATGCGAACTCACCCGGCCGCATTCCAGAGGAATTTCTGCGGGGAAACTGACATCGAGTCACAACAACAAAAAAGAAAGGGCAAAAACCTCTCCCCCTGGTGGTAATTCTCCTAAGCTTTTAAAGTAATCTTAGCTTTTCACAACTTTTCTCTATCTTTTTTTTTGTCTTAACAATTTAGTATTGTAGTAAATTAATAAATTCTTTTATCATTTTGAAACTCAGCATCTGGACTCATTTGTACCTTAATTTTGCTTGTGGGAATCAAATAAAACCTTATTTGCGGGTTGTTACATTAATTAGTTGTGTACATCCTACTTTCTGTTGAAACAGGATGTGACAGATAAACTAGTCCTGGCCTGTAAATCTGTGATACAAATCCATCACTTCAAAACTATAAAAGTCCAGGCCAACTCTCATATGGCAGATTCTTCCACATACTTCCTTGAAGTATTCCTTGAAGTGGAGCTTCTGCTGTGAATCAGAAAACCAAACAACTGCCCCAAATGACAGGCAACCAAAAAAGTCAGACTTGTTTCTTTCTATATCTGTTAGTTTCATTCAGAATCATTATTTCTTACAGAAAATTATGCTTTCAGCAACCCATGTAGAGCCCCATGCCACCGAGGATATGGCTTGATCTGCATTCCTTTCCCGCTCATGCTCCAGAGGGAGTGATTCCTGTGGGAACCCATTGGGAACCAATAAAGCCAAAAGACATGTGTGGTGTTAACATCAAGAACAGATCTGGCATCCGGAGAATTGAGAGGTCTGTGAACTGACCACACAAGTTATGCTCAGGCACAGGATTTTTAATGGAGTATAAACAGGTGGCAAATCCATATATTTTTAATAACAACCATGTTTATTGTGGTGCCTTTCACGCTTTATTATTAGAAATCTACCCAAGCACCCTCATGATTGACATTCCAACGTAATCTTAAAGAGAGGGACCACCTCTCACAGCAAAGTGTTCATGTGCCTTTTCAGGATTTGCAAGTTGAAGAATATACACACAGTAAAATTTTACTGCATGCAGCAGAGAAGAAGAAAGGAAAGAAAATCTTTCAAGTCTCAGAACAATTGTGCAGTACATCTTGAACTGAAACAGTTCTTCCATTGCAGAACAACAGGTTTTCTAAAGATGGTGTGAATGAGGTCTCTTGCAAAGTCACAGTTGTTTAGAGGCAAAAAGTTTCAAAATACAGGTATTTGTGTTGTCTGTCAAGAAGAAGCTACATTTAACTCTGAAGGTCTGAAAGGTGCTTGAACAACAGTGCATTCCATATGTACTCACTTCAGACTTTTAATATTTAAGATGAGAGAAAAACATGAAATGATAAAAAAAAACCCAATGATTACAAAATGACTTGGTTTAGAACTATTCTATTCTTAAAAATTTCAACTATTTCAACTTTACCTTAATTCCATCGCTGAAAATTTACAAATACAGTGAAAGTAGTAAGTGATAAGAAGGAAGAGAAATGGTGGGCAAGGGTCACATTAGTAGACAGAAGCTCAGGAGACTCAGACTGTTCTGCATCGGTCTCTATTTATAAACATGATGCAATTTGCTTGCGAAAGGGTATTGTGAAGAAAAGATTCTCATAGTCTGCAAGGTACAAATTCTAGATTAACAAATAGATTAACACAAAGACTTTTTAAAGTCCAACAAATGTCTCATTCAAAATTATGCGTTTTATATACAAGGGTGGGGTTATATATTTTTTTTTTTATTTTTCCTTCATAATATCAAGATCTGGGCAAGCTACAAATAAAGTTTCCAAACCAGAACGGCTTAATGAAATAATACTATTAAATAGTACTAGTTAAATACAATCAATAAGCATCTTTGAAAAAGAATAGTATATCATATTTAAATATGAAAAGTCTCTTTCAAATTAAAACAGTAAGACCCAAATCTGGAAGTCTTATGTACTAGCTCCTAAAATAAGATGAAGGTTATGTCCTAGAGTGGTCCTCTACCAGTAGGACTCCCAAGGTGAAGAAATGTTTTCCTACAATTCACTGATCCTTCCATGTATTTAAACTACACAAAAAACATAAGGAAAACAGAGAAGAGATGTCTTGAACTGGAAGTCAGTGAGTCACCTCTGCTAAAGATTTCCCAGTACCCAAAATTTAAAATCTTCAGTCTGTGTTTTCAAAATTGCTCAGTAATTATGTATTTGGTGAGTGAAATATAGGGAAGACATTGAAAGGGAGCCTACTGGGGACACCTAAGACTTGACTGTCCAGTGCCTTAAATTGCAAAATTTTAAACTTCTAAACTCCTTGTGTTGAGACCATGAAAATTTGATCCCTGATTCTTTTTTCCTCAGCTTCATTTTACTCTCTCCAAAAAGCAAACAATACTACTTTTTTTTTTCCCCACAAAAGAAATCTTGTATAATAAGACTATAAGAAGCTCAATTTTTTTCTCTTTCCACACAGAAAAGGTGAGACAGCAAAGACATAATTCTGGGTAGAGTTTTCAAGAATAACTACAATAAAAATAACATTCTAGGCCGTTCTATTTATTGCTCTTCCTTAACAGTTATTAGATATGAAGGAAATCATGTAAGGCATGTAATAAACCAGAAATTTTTGACAGTGACAACCGATAAATTGTTTCAGTCTAGGCACAAAATATTAGTAATTCCTTACTGTAGATAATATATGATACAGACATGTTCTCTACACGTTAAACTGCATTGTAGAGGCTTTTTAAATACAGCTGTATGTTCCTTCAGAATAAACATGTATAAATAGTAAACCGAATGTTTTACTATTTACAGTTGTGACTTGGTGACTAAAAGCTACATGTCAATGACTGTCTGCGTGTTGAGGACACTAAAAACACAACCTCTGAGCTTGCACAGCATTACTTGACCAAAGGACATACATGAGCAAACACAGACCTCCAGCCTGGGAAGACATTTTGGATTAGCTTGATGTCTTTGAGGCTTTGCAATGTCAAAGTCTTTGACATTGCAAGCTGGTTTACATCACATTTTTAGCTGTAACACTCAAGGTCAATAGGGTCAATCATGAAATCAGCATGAACTTGGGCATAGATCGCAGAACAGAATCTATAATTAGCTGCGGAGGATTTTTTCTTCTTGGGACATCACGAGAACGACCAATATGATCCAAGTGAAGTCTTTATTGAGAGCATCAGACTTACTTTTATACTATTTCTAACTAGTTCACATGCTTCTAATTCTATTACTATTGGCAGACAGTTCTTACACTATTATTATTGGTTAATAAACTTATGAGCACACTTCTAAACACTCTAATTGGTTACATCTCTTTACAGCAATACAGGTTGTATTTAGCTTATTCCACATGGGGTTTCTGGACTTGTTTTCTCCTTTGTTTAATTTTTCTTCTGCTTGTACCAAGGTCAAATCATCTTCCCTTGCATGTTTTCTCATGAGAACAGCCAGGTCGAATTGTCCTAGCATATCTCGTGCATTCTTTTCCCATGAGAATTAGCCAGGCCATAGGGCCTGCTTTCCCATCAAAAGCTGAGTTGTGCAAGGGGGCTTATTGCCCTCCAAAAATCCTGTAACTCTGAAAATTCCCAACAATTAGCTATAAGAACTTTCAAGGTAATAATGAAATGGGTCTAAGATCAACTCTGTGGGCAACATCAGTAATGCTTACAGTTTCAAGTAATGGCTTGCCTGTGATTTCTACCTAATGCTATTATTGCACATTATAACCATCCTTTCCTGATATACTATATTTTCATATGTGCTACCATGTTTAGAGCATTTGTTTCCTCCTCAGGAGGAGTTAGGACAGGGTGCTTCTAAAGAAATTTACTAAAAGAAAATTATCCCACCTTTTGAAACTTTCCATGAAAAAATAAAAATTAAAAAAAAAAATTAAGAAAAAGAAAGTCTTATGCAAAATTATAGTCTCACCTTACACCAAGTTACACAAATATGGAAAAATAAAACAAACAAACAAACAAAAAGCCTCAACATCATTACTAGGGTGGGGTTTTTCCTCTTTTTCCCCCACCTTTTAAAGCTGTATCTTTGTTGGGAATTTTCGGAGTTATAGGATTTTTGGAGGGCAATAAGCCTCCTTGCACAACTCAGCTTTTGATGGGAGAGCAGGCCCTATGACCTGGCTTATTCTCATGGGAAAAGAATGCACGAGATATGCTAGGACCGTTCGACCTGGCTGTTCTCATGAGAAAGCATGCAAAGGAACATAGTTTGACCTTGGTACAAGCAAGAGAAACTTAAACAAAGAAGAAAACAAGCCAAACATAACCTGCATCACTGTAAGGAGATGTAACCAATTAGAATGTGTAGAAATGTGCTCATAAGTTTATTAACCAATAATAATAGTGTAAGAACTGTCTGCCAATAGTAATAGAATTAGAAGCTGTGAACAAGTTAAAAATAGTATAAAAATATGTCTGATGCTCAGGAATAAAGGCTTCACTTTTGATCATATTGGTCGTCTTGTGATGTCCCAAGTAGAAGAAGAAGAGAAATAGAAAACATCCTCCGCGTTTATTTACTATGTATCTTCTTCTCAATTTCTAGATTAAAGCTGTAGGTTCATTTTTTCTTTATTGTTATTATTCTTTTTGCTCTCCTACACTAGCTTTACTCAAAGAAACATCAATAAAGGTACCGCCTTTTAAAATATATTTCCATGTCTGAATTTGTGTGTTCTGTAATATTCAGAAGTAGAGACCTGCCAAAAGTGCCTCTTTGATATGCACACATAAATACAAGCAACAAGGCTATCATCAGAAAGCTATCTCTCCCAAGTCTTTTTGAGAACTCAGGTGCATCAATTTGCAGACCATTCTGATCATCTTCCAGAGGTTCACTTTCCAAAGAGCACTTCAGCTCACAAGTGTTATCAAGTGGGACCTTATGGCATTTTCAATCAACGTACATGGGAAGCAAACAGATCAGAGAGCACAGAGAAAGTTAAGGGTAAATTGCATTCATGTCACAAAGCATTTTCACTTTTTCAGAGTCTAAGCTGCAGACATTTTGCTGTCATTCAAGTAAAGATTATTTCCTAAACTTCAGATTTGAAGAACAGAATGTTAAAAAGCACATTTAAAAAAAAAAAGCATCAGTAGCCGCTACAATTTTTTCAAATCTGAGTGAAAGGAGTAAGCTATTACAGGTCACATTAGATTACTATTACAGATCACAAAAAAACTCACATCACCAGATAAGGAGTTTATTCAATAAAATTCACATGTACATGCCAAGAAAAGTCTTACTTAAATTGTGTGGAGCTGCAGAAGCAAGAAAGGTTTGATAAATTAAAGTTGGATCTTACCACTGGGCAGCTTGCATTAGTCCCTCCTTCCTTACTTTCACCTTCAGTCCCTGGACAACTAAATGAACTCATTTTATTTACAGTATAAATTGTCCTCTGACTGAGAAGAGCAACACTACTACTCAGCAGAGCAAGTTCAGTACATTATTTATAGTCCAACTTCAATTATTTAATATTCACTGAGAAAAAATTAACTAAAAAAAACAAGCAACTTAATTGTCCTAATTTTTTGTTCTGCTGACTAGAGAGAGAAATTCCCTGGGGTTTACCATTGCAGGAATAAAACGTCAATACTACCCTCAAACAGAAGAGCTGTGTGAAAGCTATCTAAAGAGTATGATGCTATATTACTACAGTACACAGACTGCTACTCAATGCTCTCTGGACTGTTAAGGAAAAAAATTGATGTCACCCAGGTAGCTCTAAGACACATGCACATACTTTTTAGACAAAAGGTAATTTTTTGTTACAGCAACAGGGTTAGGAAACGAACTCACTTGTGGAAAGCCACCTTTTATCAAATCAAATCCAGCTAAATCAAATCCTCACTCAAGTGTCCACAAAAAGAAATTAAGATCCCTTTTTCAAACTCTAGAAGCAGGATTTTTTTTTTTTTTTTTTAATGAGAGTATAATTATGTGTCTTTTTCTCTGGAAAAGAGGAGTAATACTAACCCATAATATCACTCATAATACAAAAGCTCCAATACAAATCTATTGAAGGTTCCAGTAAAATACTTGTTTCAATCTTTGTGAAATAGCAATTTAAAATAAGATCAACTAAAAATTGCTGGGCAACACTTTAGGAAGCAAGAAGTTCCAGAGAAGCTTCCAGTAAATGATGTGGGAATCAAAAAATTAACCAGTTTGTCTACATTTTAACCAGAATAACTTTACTGTTGTTATATCTCTGTTTCAGTTATGGACTTAGTTTTAAAACTAAATGGACTATTTTGAATGACACTTAAATCCATCTGATTTATGAAACACTGTTTAAACTATGTAATCTTGAACACTCCAGAATGAAAATATCAAATGGTGATTGGTTCACATCTTTTACATTTTCCTCTCTGAGAGAAACAAACATCTACAGAGCTTCATTTGAGTACTTTGGATAAAAAGTACCTTAAGTAACTTATCCTGAAGATCTCTTGTCCATATGTAACACTTCATACTTTGATGGGATTTTGAAACAATTCCTTACTTCTTCTACATAAGAGCAAACGACTTTAAAAACAAGTATTCTTTGTCCAAAATCACATTAAAGCACAATGTACATCATAAAAGTGTCGTGGGTTAGGAAATAAAAAACCCCCACCATTCCCCGCCGGGTGCGGGCGCGCGGGGACCGCGCCGGGAACGGGGCCGCCCCGCACCCATGGGGGTGCACAGGGGCCACTCCGGTGCCGGGGCCGCCCCACGGATGCATGGCGCCGCAGAACCGGCCCGGGACCAGGGCTGCAGGTGCTGCCATTTCCGGGTATGCACTTCCAGCTTGCGGGTTGGCGTTGCTTCCGGGCCGGGCTGGGGGCGTGGGGCCGCGGCCATATGGCACCACAGCCACGCGGCACTGGGGCCGCGGCTGAATGGCACCGCGGCCGCGCAGCACCAGGGTGGGGCTGCGGCCGCGGGGCACTGGGACCGGGGCGCATGGCGCTGAGGGCGCCATTACCGGATGTACAGTCCCAGCCTGCGCATCGCTTCCAGCTGGCCACGGCGTTTCCCGTGAGCCACCGCGCGCATGGGGCTGTACCTGGGGCGGAGCTTGCGGCGCTGCTAGGCCAATCGCAGGAGAGGCCGGTCCCTGGGACCCATCTGTGCATGCGCAGATCGGGGCTCCTTATAAAAGGGCTGGACGACCGCCATTTTGCTCTCTTTGGCTTTGGACGTGGCAGTGTTAACATCGCTTCTCATCGTCACTGGGACTAACGGCCGTGTGGAGGTCGGGTAGGCGATTCCGCTGTGGCGGTCTGTAAACAGCCGAGCAGAAGCTCGCGCTGCTGGAGAGCCCTCAGATCGGCCGTGTGCTTCCTCTAATTACCCCGGCGTCTCTCCAGGAGCCCAGAGAGAGACAAACACTATTTCCAGAGCGTCCTCATCCCAACACGGGCCCTGGGAAACTTAATTTGTCTGTCTTGTTGCACTTTATTTGTCGTGTTTTGTGTGTGCGTGAAATAAACTGTGATATTTGTGTGTTTTCTTCATTTTGGGGTGTGTCTGTGGCTTCTCTCAGACATCTCTTGTCAAAAATCACTAAATTTGTGGTAAAACCACGACAATAAGTGATAAAAAACTTTATGATAGAAGGCAAAAGGAGAGAGAAATGAAGAAAAATCAGATAAAAGCTAGGAGTGAAGAACAGCTTAAGGAAAGGAAAGCTACAGTTTCCTATGGGCACACAAAAAGTAGCTGTGTGCATGTGTGTGTGTGCAAATAGTTGAAGATATAAAAGGAAAAAGGAATGCAAGAGGAAAAAAAAAATCTGTTTTGCTTTTAAAATACACACTGTTTTTCCAGGAATAATACTTTATGTTCATCAGTACCTCCTTCTGATAAATTTACATGACGCCTTTTTTTTTTTTTCCCCCTAGCATACGAAACTGTTTAAATGCCAAACTAGTCGCAGTTTAGTCTGATATTCCAAGACCTTGTCAGTAGCCAATACAGAAAATTCTTCGGTAGTATGTAAAAACAAATATTTATGTCTTATTGTACCATATCTGTTTTTTGGCATGCTATAGTTTAAATATTAACATGACTGTAAGACCATTAATGCAACAGCAAATTTCCTAACTTAGAAAATATCCTATATTTTACACTGGGGTTACATAAAAACCCTTTTCTAAAACAGATACTGAGAGAGACTAAGTAGATACTACTGTAACTTAATCTCAGAGCCTTGCTGATATCAAACCTCTTGAGCATCATCTACAGTTTATGGTAGGGTATTGTCACAATCCTTCAATGCAGTTACAGTTTTGTAACTAATCTCTCCCTATGAGTTACAATATACAGAAACTGTGAAGTCCAAATACAAAGAGACCATAGGTGTGAATGATTGCACTTGAGTCTTTTCCTGCAACTGTATTTCTAAGCCCAAGAGTGATAAATGATGCAGCCGTTAAAATGGACAAAAGGGTCAGCGGAACTAAAAGAGTTCAAAGAAAAGTCACAGTTCTTCAGAGTTCAAGAAAAGGACAATGTCTGATGTTGCAATGCTTAATGATAAATGGCCAGGGTTGTTAGACTCCAATTAGAGAAGATAAGAGATTGGCAAACAGCCGTGACATTGTGAATGCTACAGCCTCAGATCATCCAAATCACCTCACTAGTCTGTAAGTGTTATGGTTTAATGGTATCAGTCTAAAATTTTTCATTAATAGAAAATAAATAGTTACAAGTAAAAATAGCACCAAGAGTTTCTGGTAATACGAAAATTAATCATGTGAATTAAAGTGATCACATCTACACTATTTCACAGAATGACACCAAAGTCTGAGTCATGGCAGATTGAAGGCCAAATCCACTGATAATTTAGGTACCTAAAGTGAGAAAAATTCAGGAACTAGATCTGAGGCACACAAGTTCAAAAGGCTGATCCAGGAACAAACCTGAACAAACACCTGAATCTCTGTCTGTACAACTCAGAAAAGTGGAAATTGACATAATTTTTCTTTTGTGGAAAGAGTATCATATTTAGACCATTTTCTTAGGCATTAAAACAACTGGATTCCAAACACACACCTCTTGCCATGCTTACAATCCAAGTGGATACTTTTCACATCAGGAGGATTTTCCATCCGGCACTAGTGTACAATCAGGGGATAAAAACTAATGGATCTGAAGGATTGCCAGCAGGAGGACCTGGCCTTTTGACATTCCCAGGCAGAAGGGAAAGATAACTCCAATATTACTTCTACTTTTTAGACAACAGAATAATGTATAAATAGTTGCCATTGTGTGGCTGGGAGCAAATCTCCTTATTGCTAAAATCCAGATTCTAGATAAGCTAAATTGAAGGGATCTTCCAGTATCTCTAGAAGAGATTTCCTGAACAGACTTTCCAAGCTTTTGCTCAGAGCTTGAGGCATCAGATTCCCAGAATCTTCTTTTGTCAAGATCTTAAATGACTGAATTTGCAGGACCAGTGTCTAAAACTGAATCTCAGAAGTGTAACTGTCCACTAATCCACAATTTTGACACCCAATATGAGGTAAAAGAGACAAATACAGAGAGGCAACGACACTTGAGAAATTAATTTTTCATTTTGGTGTTGTGTATAACACAATTTGCCTGAATTGTGTTATATCATCATGTATGTGTATGCTGTGTCCCCCTTAGCAGCTCCAGGTAGTATCACTGGGGAGAAGTGAGTTCACAGCACTGGGGCAGCACGGTACATCTCGGTGGTGGGAATAGGAGGTGCCCATGGGACTCCCAACTCAGAGTGGCCCTGCTATCCCGCCCTGCTCCTCCCAGGACTCGTGGCACACCAGGCGCTGAGCTGTGCCAGGGCACCCTGTCCCCTCCCTGCCGTGTCTTCTCCTCTCCCCCACCCTAGAGGGGGGGAAAGGTAAAAATCCAGTAACCTGAACCATAACAGGTTGGAAGAGATGAAGGACTGAGGCCTGAATAACAGGCCCTGAGCCAGAATTGACCTCTAGATGAACCTTCCAACCTAATATTATATTTAGCCTTGTATCTGCTTATTAGTCAACATTCTGTGTAGTAGGACTATACCTGAGTAAACATGTATGCTTGTTAGCAAGATATATTGGTATCTTCTTACTAGTGAAGATTTGTATATGTTCATTAATGAGACAGGAATGTATCTATTTTTCTGTGTTTAGAGACTGATCAAGGTTGTGGAAGTAGGTGGCTGGCCTTGTTCAAGAGAAAATTATCCAAAATTGATGCCCTTGTTTTTCCTCTAAATCCCTGGCCAGGCTTTGGTTGAAACCCAAGTGTGGTGTACATGAAGCGGCTACCAAATACTTAGGCCATTGCAAACTATGCATGTGGGACAGAGGAATCAAAAAACACCAGATATCAGGGTTGTGTGGCTATAACATCGCTGCAGAGAACTGGAAGATTGGAATAATTGGTTTGGACTATGTAAACTATTATAAGGTATAAATTTAGTGCCGAATTTACAATAAAGTTAGTAGGATTAAGATTTTAGGATCCGCCTTGTACTCCACGACTCATTGTGACTCATTCTTTCATGGAGCGGGCTGGGGAGGGTCTGTGCCCCTGCTTGCTACACCTAAGGAGAGAAGAAAGCTAGGTATTTTCTGCACTAAGTAATGATGTAAGATTGTTTGTTTAACAATATAAAAGCTGGACTCTTTTGCAGCAAAGATGGAGACCTCACCTATGAGTGGATGCACTGTGTATGATTTTCCTGTTCCCGGGATTGGTTCTCTGTCCCTTCACAGTGACCAGGGCTCCCCAGCTGATGTGTGGGTCTCGATGATGGTAATGTATTACAGGGTAACTGGTGATGTAGCTTTCTTAATCACTATACACACAAATGATTAGGTGCATTGCTAAGCTAATCCTTTTGTACCTTTTGTAAGGAACCTTAAAGATTCCAAGTTCCTGCCCTTGGCAGGGATGCCTTCCACTAGATCAGATTGCTCAGAGCCCCATCCAACCTGGCCTTGAACACGTCCAGGGATGGGGCATTCGCTACTTCTCTGGGCAACCTATTTCAGTATTTTATCACCTTTACAGAAAACAATTTTTTATTAATATCCAACTTAAACTTACCCTCTGTCAATTTAAAACCATTAGCCCTTGTCCTATCACTACATATCCTTCTAAGAAGTCTCTCTCCAGGTCTCTTGTGGGTTACTGGAAGGCCACCATTAGGTGACCTCGAAGCCTTCTCCTTTCCAGGCTGAACAATCCTAATTCTCTGTCTTTTCTCACTGAACAGTTGCTCCATTCCTTGAATTAACTTGGTGGCCCTTCATACAGCAGCACGGGAAGGGCAGACAAAGAGACAAGGAGTTCGATGAGAGGCCTAAGGTGGACAGAGAGGGAATAAAGGAGCAGGCAATGAAGAAAGATGAGAGAACAAGGCTGACGCCACATGGATATCTCCCAGCAGATAGATCTATAATAGGACACTGGTTCTCATTCACTGAAATGTGTANATTTTTCTGTGTTTAGAGACTGATCAAGGTTGTGGAAGTAGGTGGCTGGCCTTGTTCAAGAGAAAATTATCCAAAATTGATGCCCTTGTTTTTCCTCTAAATCCCTGGCCAGGCTTTGGTTGAAACCCAAGTGTGGTGTACATGAAGCGGCTACCAAATACTTAGGCCATTGCAAACTATGCATGTGGGACAGAGGAATCAAAAAACACCAGATATCAGGGTTGTGTGGCTATAACATCGCTGCAGAGAACTGGAAGATTGGAATAATTGGTTTGGACTATGTAAACTATTATAAGGTATAAATTTAGTGCCGAATTTACAATAAAGTTAGTAGGATTAAGATTTTAGGATCCGCCTTGTACTCCACGACTCATTGTGACTCATTCTTTCATGGAGCGGGCTGGGGAGGGTCTGTGCCCCTGCTTGCTACACCTAAGGAGAGAAGAAAGCTAGGTATTTTCTGCACTAAGTAATGATGTAAGATTGTTTGTTTAACAATATAAAAGCTGGACTCTTTTGCAGCAAAGATGGAGACCTCACCTATGAGTGGATGCACTGTGTATGATTTTCCTGTTCCCGGGATTGGTTCTCTGTCCCTTCACAGTGACCAGGGCTCCCCAGCTGATGTGTGGGTCTCGATGATGGTAATGTATTACAGGGTAACTGGTGATGTAGCTTTCTTAATCACTATACACACAAATGATTAGGTGCATTGCTAAGCTAATCCTTTTGTACCTTTTGTAAGGAACCTTAAAGATTCCAAGTTCCTGCCCTTGGCAGGGATGCCTTCCACTAGATCAGATTGCTCAGAGCCCCATCCAACCTGGCCTTGAACACGTCCAGGGATGGGGCATTCGCTACTTCTCTGGGCAACCTATTTCAGTATTTTATCACCTTTACAGAAAACAATTTTTTATTAATATCCAACTTAAACTTACCCTCTGTCAATTTAAAACCATTAGCCCTTGTCCTATCACTACATATCCTTCTAAGAAGTCTCTCTCCAGGTCTCTTGTGGGTTACTGGAAGGCCACCATTAGGTGACCTCGAAGCCTTCTCCTTTCCAGGCTGAACAATCCTAATTCTCTGTCTTTTCTCACTGAACAGTTGCTCCATTCCTTGAATTAACTTGGTGGCCCTTCATACAGCAGCACGGGAAGGGCAGACAAAGAGACAAGGAGTTCGATGAGAGGCCTAAGGTGGACAGAGAGGGAATAAAGGAGCAGGCAATGAAGAAAGATGAGAGAACAAGGCTGACGCCACATGGATATCTCCCAGCAGATAGATCTATAATAGGACACTGGTTCTCATTCACTGAAATGTGTAGCCACCTGGGCACACTGCTGCCTCATGCTCAGTTGACTGTCGACCAGCACGCCCCCAGGTCCCTTTCTGCTTGGCCACTGTCCAACCATTCTGTTCCCAGCCTGTAGCACTGGAGGAGCTTGTTGTGGCCAAAGTGTAGGACCTGGCACTTGGGCTTATTAAATCTTGTATTTTGAAGAGAGTACTTCTGGCTCTGCTGGAGCTGTTCCATTTTGTATAAACAAGGAGACCGTGCCTGGACAACTGGTGGATGGTGTAGCCTCTCTATTCATGCAGGCAAGACAGAAACCTCAGCCTGAACCTCAGCTTCCTGGTAGGAACTTTCATAACCGTGTTACCTATTACTTGACAGCCAAACTTTTCTCTTTTTTTTTTTTCTTCCACTCACCCAAAGGGTGGTCAGGAAGATTTCTTGTGAATGAGATTTAGATCATGTTTCTTTAACTAGAAAATTCCCCATCAGCTCCACTCATACAAGGCAGACATGGGGCAAATGGAGATCTGTGGAGGCATCCTGACAATTCCTACCTAAAATCGGTCTGCTGAAATGAAAGCCAGAATTCAGCTTTGGGGACATCTGGTTTCTCCATGACCATTTCAGCCCCTGAGACAAAATTAGCAATTTTAAGAGCAAAGATCAACCTCACTTCAGACTCTGGACATCAGAAACTGGCAATTGTTGCAAGGCAAACACTGAACTCTGAAGTCCTGTAATTTCGTTTCATTTCATTTCATTTCATTTCATTTCATTTCATTTCATTTCATTTCATTTCATTTCATACAGCGGAGGTTCTTATCAGTTGCACTTAGATCACAGTGACTTGCCTCCAAAGTGCACATTGCACTGAAGCTTTCTTGCAAAAGACTCTGAACTTTATCTTCCACTTTGAGAATACTGCTCAAAAAAATAATATTATTTGGCATTTCAAAAGAGACATTTGACTTGTCCTTGTCTCAAATGATTGCCCGTTATAGCCCTTGAGGAACTGCGGCTTTGGGAGCATTTCAAAGAGAAATAGTCTCGGGTAGGTACCCGGGAATGTAGTTTGCGCTACTGTAATTTCCATTATAATTTTCTTTGCAAATGTGTTAATACTTAGCAAGACACAGAGCTTAATTTTTTCAGTCCTATTTGCAAGCTGTGGTACCTAACAGGTCTGATACTTAAGATGAATAAAAGGTGATTTAATACATTTCTTTTCATCAAATATGAAGAAAATAATAGTTGCATCCATTTTGGGTAGTAATAGGTAAAAAACATCATTAAGTTCTTTAAGCTTCGTTAAAATGCAATGTTATTCTTAAGAAAACAACCATTATCATCCATCTCAATGAAAGTGTGTGGACACTTGTACACACATATGTCAATGCAGACAGACAAAAGTTTTTCTTTTTTTTTCTTTTTTTTTTAAATTTAAGTGATGGTGTGTGAAAACAAACACATTTTGCTGTATCCATACTTATGCTTTAAAATTATTTGCCATATTTGAAAGCCAAAACATCCCAACCTCAAACTGAGAATGTTTTTCTGCATTTCATTTCAACAGTGCATTATGCATGCTGCTTTCTATTACGTTCTCAGATATGCTTCATCTGATTCAAAACCTTATAACAAGGTTACCAAAAGGAACAGAATCAGGTCAGCACATTAAACTAGGTTTTTCTTTTACAACAGCTTCCAGGCAAATCTTCAGATTTTCCATGTTATTTACAAGGACATTAAGAAAGTCTTGTGTTTTCTACCTCAATAATTTATTCTTCCCATATGCAGATGTGGTAACTCTTTAGAAGCTAGTTAATTAAATGTTCTAGTAATAACAGTAGGATCTTGACAGAATAACTTTTATTTACCAATCTTATAAAAAGTTTGTCCTTACCTTTCAGAATCTGACTTTACTAAGGGATGTGCTAAACAAGAATAACAATTCCTACAGCAAATTAGCTAAGAAGTCAGCGTCTGACACGCCAAGATACAGCTGCAAATACAGTAAATGCTTTTACCAAAGTATTTGACAACTTGATATAAAATATTTATGAAAAGCATTTACATTATCAGAAGTATCAAAAGTTAAACTATTATTAAAAATGACTTGATGATAAGAGAGGCTTTTAAACAGACACCTACTACTTTTGTAAAATACAATTTGCATATCAGCAGTACACTCCCACACAGTTTTGCTAAGAGATGAGGGAAAACACAATCTTAATTCAGAGAGTGCTATTTTTTTTAACTAGTATGTGTTTTGCATTAAAAACAGGACAAGATGTTTTTCTAAACACCATCAAACTTAATCCCAACTATGAGGATTCAGTATTAGAGTCCAAATGTCCAATTTCCTTCTATTTAGTTATTTTACAGTTGGACTAGGTAGACTCTATTCATAACCTTGATTTGACACAAGCCACAGAACATCTGGAACTGTCTGTGCTTTGCTGACTTGCTTCATGCTGGATTTCAATATTTTAGGGGTTGCTAGTCACCTCAGCTGTTCACAATCAGAGTTGCAGTGTGGTGGCCAGAGCTCTGCCAAGTTCTTTCTCCTGGCCAAGTTCTTTCTGTTTGCAGAACTTTGAAGCAAGGGATAATTCATTTTTGCTCAGACTGGGCATAGATCACACAATCTGCAGACTCAGACACTGAGGCTGCAAAGATACCTGTGCTTAAGGTTGCACATATGAGTGGCCTAAAGGAATTCAGTCACATCATAAAAGTAAATAACAGGACCAGCACACAGTACATGATATAACACATGATTACCACTGGAAAATTTGTCAGAAACCTTTTCCTGTATCCTGCCTGTCCTTTACAGTCTTCTCCAAAACTGCTCTGCTGAAAAAGACTTTGATTCATCAGGACTATTAAATGTTAGATGTGGTGCTGGATGGTATGAACAACATGGCTCTCTTGCAGAAAACTGTAAGTTGTTTGTAAGAAAGCTTTCAATAATTACTGTGGGTTTTTTAATCAAAAATAACTGGTAAGTCTGGCATTGTTACACATATTCACCCAGTTTATTGTTAGAGGTGATAAAGATATGACTTCAGGTGGTGAATTCACAGGAGAATTAGTTGCTCACAAAAGCTTTCAGACAAGAAGAATCTCTGTAGAAAAAAAATCTGAGTAATATCAGGTTTACAAGAGATGAAGAGCAAGTGGAAAATGCACCAATATATTCCAAAAGATATTTAGGTAAAACCAGAGGCATCTTCTTTGAGAGTGTGCTCTTCTCTTACTAGTGTGCTATTTCTGTAGGTATGTATTCCATCAGGCCCAGCAAAAAATTGAAACCTTATCTAAAATGTAACAGTATATGTAATCAAGGAATATGTTCTACTGCAAAGATACTAATATTTGTTTCCTTAAATGTCAATTGAAAATTTGTAATTTTTCACATCAGAAAATATAACACTGGAAGTCAGTCATACACACAATCAGATTTCATGTATCAGCTTTATTACCAGTCTGGTAGAAACCAGTATACAAGTACTAGGGTCCTGCAAATAATGACCACAAAATAATCCCACCACTCTTGCTGGTGCCTAAACATGCTCAGCAGCTTGCACGACTAGATACTAACTATAAGACCAAAACAGGACAGAGTCTTCCCTAGGCTGCTTTTGCTTACTTTTAGGGAAAAAAATTGTTCTCCAGTTACTTGAAGTTACAGAGCTAAAAAATTTAAAAAAAAATATTCTTCCTACACAACCTGATAGTACATTTATATCAATGACACTGTTAGCTTGCCTAAAAATCCCTCAGGAAAAATCTTACCTTGTGTGGAGGAGACAAATTAAACCCAAGTTCGTAGTTTGAGACTTTTTTTTTTTTCTTCTAAGAATGAATTTCTCTCTTTTCAGTTCAGTACTTCTGTGCTCTCTTCTGACCTAATTTTGCCTGTGATAAATGCCAGAGTTTCAGTGGAGTCACTGGAGCCTGTAAGAAAAGTACTGAAGTAAAAAATGACTGCACTCAACATTCCTGCTCTGACAGGTTGCTTGTGAGTGCACTAAAATCCCTGCAGGGCTATAGTTGAAGTAAAGCCCCAGAACAACCATTCTTTTAGACAAAAATGCATTTTGGGTTTCTACTAATTATTCTGTACTAAAATAAAGTTAAAGCTCATTCAGACTAAGCAGGTTTACAATTTATACAGGCCTGATACAGACTGTTTCATAGGATTCATTCACAGGGGTATTGGATGACCAGAAGACACTCATGTTAAAATTCTGCTTTGGTTTAGGCAGGAAAAAGATAACAAATGCCTTCTACTGAGAGTAACAGCAAAGCACAGCTGGCCAAAGAAGTTTCTCAATTAAACTACTTTCTCTTTTACCAAAGCACACTTTTCACTTGATGATGGAGTGTTAGCAAATCATATAGAAGACTGAACAACCATTCTTGCAGAAATTGGCAGAAAACAATCACAGAAGGTGGCTTCCCATCCCAAACCTTCTGGGTAGATCCCAAGGTGTGACAGAGGACACACCACCGACATCCACATTGCAGGATGAGGCAGAAAAGCTCCTCAAGTAATAAAAACATTAAAAAGGCTGTATTGGCCAGAGCCAAAAGCTCTTCCAGCTTCATACCCTGTCCCAAATGCTATCCTATGGGAAACACTAAGGCACGTACATTATGATTTTTCCTCTACTGTATATGCCCAGCTTCTAACACCCTTCAGGCTTGGGGCTTACAGAGCCAGAAATCACATCTTTCCAAGGCAACCAGCAACGTTAGGGCTCACTGCTCACCCATACTAAAGTTCCCCTGCATTTATAGGACTCACTCCAACAGGAGAAAAGTCCCTCCTACAGCACTGGTGGGGAACACTGAAGAAATTATGTCAAATAATCTCATGGCCATGTAACACATTGAAGGAAGAAGAGTCTCTCTCCGGAAACTGTCCCCAAGCATATGAAACAGTGGGGGCCCAACAAGATGTGACTACAATTAAACAGTATGTGACTACATGATATATAATCATAAATCTTAAAATAATGTAAGAAAAACATTAATGAATGATTGCTTATAGTAGACATTTAACCAAGTTGTGCTATTTTAATACCATGATCAGGTTCACTGATTCATTGCAAAAGCTCCAAAGTAGTTTTAACCTAACAGAAAACATGCAAATATATTCTGAGGTCTCAGTTTGCTAAACAGGAAAATGATTTGTTAGTTCCATCTCCTATTAATGAAAAAGACCCATAAGGTACTTTACGTGAAGCATATGATAATAAAAAATTGGTTGTTTACACTGATAATGAACACTCGCTTCATAGAAAATATAGAAATATATTCATCAGAAAATATATTCATCAGAAGAGCAAGTTTTCCTCTATTAGAACTGCTCCATTTTTCCTAGTGACTCCTCAGTCCTAGAGAAAAAAAAAACAAACAAAACAACCCCCTTTTTAGGGAATAGGATTATCAGATTATTGAACTATTAGTAAAACACAGTATTGTAGACATATTATGTTTTCCAGTGTTTCCCAAACCTATGTGAAAAAATTCCTTGTTGCTGTTGAGATGGACAT